>JACEEZ010023867.1:270481-380481 GCA_016584305.1 Chionoecetes opilio | reverse complement strand
AAACCTGTCTTGCTTCCCTTCCACCCTTCCCCTCCCCCCTTTTCCCCCTTTGTTCCCCTACCTCCCTTCCTGCCCCTCTAGGTCAGGGGTCGTTTCCACGTACGCGAAACCGTGACTCTACGCACGACCTGAGAACTCAAAAACGGGTTGTAAAAGAATCCTCAAAATAGTGCGGGGTTGTAAAGGGAAAGTGTCATAGGGCGGCGAGTGGCTTGATTTAATGAGAAGAGGTTCGTGGTTTTTTTTTGCCGCTAACGACTTGGGTTAGACAACTGTTAGGTTTTGTTACGAAATAGTGTAGTGGTAATAAAAGGGCTTGGGTTAATAGACGGGGAAGATAAGAGAGAGGAAGAGAGAGAGAGAAAAGGAGGAGAAGGGGGAGGGGAGAGAGAGAGAGAGAGAGGAAGAGAGAGAGGGGGAAAGGAGAGAGAGAGAGAAACAGGGGGAAATTTTGAAATTATTAACTTATCCCCCACGACCATTTTTTTTGGAGGGTCTGAACATGTTGCCAACCCCGCCTGTGTCTTAAAAAACAGGCACCACAGGAAAAAAAAAGATTAGCAACTGTGCTATATATCGGCCGGGCAAGGTAAAAACACCCGCTGTTTGATATGGGGAGAAAGTGTTCAAGTATAGGCCGTTATGTGTGTTGTGGGGTGTGGTGGCCGGCAGATGTAGTGGTGGAGGGACGCCTGACACACACACACACACACACACACACACACACACACACAGACTGACATATAGACAGACAGATAGACACAGACACTCACAGACAGACAGACAGACAGACAGACAGACAGACCACAGACACAGACACAGACACAGACACAGACACACACACACACACACACACCACACACACACACACACACACACACACACACCCGGAAATGCGAGTCAGATATTATGATATATATTCATTACTCTTATCTCCGGTACCAGTATGACCAAAAAATGTACGTAATAAGTGTGTTCGTCGTGCAATTTTATCACATTATTTGTTATCACCCCATTGATAACTCACCTTTATATCCTCCCTCTTCACCCCGGCAGGTTATCAATCACTAACGCTGATAACAGGATGCCGGCAAGACTGCTTTGTTGATAATGTTTTATATCTTTTCATTTTCCTCAACATTTGTGTAAGAATAACAGCATGGCGAAAGAGATGGGAAAGGGGGAGAGAAGGAGGAAAAGCAGTAAGTACTAAGAGAACATAAAGTAGCGAACAAGGGAGGGAGGGAAGGGAGGGATGAAGGGAAGGAAGGGGAGGATGGAAGAGTCTACAAACTATTGGAAGGCTAGAAATGGTGTCATATGCTATAATACATGTGAAGGTTTATTTTGATCAATGAGTGGTTGCTGTCAAGGTAGCAAAGTGGCCACGTGTTGTATGTCATGTCATGTCATGTCATTCCTGCGTCAACTCTTCGTCAGGAGGAAATGTCACGTGTGTCAGGGTGTAGTGAAGGGCGTGACAGGTGCGTGTGACGTCATGGAGCGGTGAGAGGCGTTATCAGGGCAGTGTGTTCATACCTTACAACACACTGGTAATCCTCAAATCACCTCAAATATCTTAAAACAAAATAAAATAAACCTCAAATAACCAAGAATAGACCTCAAATAACCTAAAATATGTAAATTTAAATTTAAATAACCTAAACAAAAAAAAAAAATAAACCCTTCCCTCCCCTTACACCTCCCCCCTCCCCCCATATGACCTTAACAAAATACGGGAAGACAGGACCCATGCACACTGCTCACTTATTTGATCTTTTTACATAAAATACCATCATGCTCACACTTGTCCGAATACACAATATTAGTTTTTTTCTTCCGAATACACACCATTATAATTTTACGATTGCACGCCGTTAGAAGTTTCGTGTTACCCAATTTCATACATGACGCACGTTTTCCTGCTACCCTGTTATATTCAAGGCGTGAGAATGACACCATTGCGAGCCTTTTAAGTAACCGTGACATCAGTGATCAATCTCGGCTTTCCCAGCACCCTGTCTGTCTGTTTGTCCGTGCTCCCCGCAAGCAGTAATGGTCGCTGTTGTGCCACTTGTGCTTGTTTCACAGGTCTTTACAGGCTGATGTTGACACTACAGCCTCACACAAGTCACTAGTTTCAGCCTATTCTTTCCTATGGCCTATTACCTAACTACCTATAAAGCCTATTACAGCTTTATTTAGCGATCTTTTGTGGTAAAAATGTTTTGTCTGGTAATGGATAGATAACATGAAGGTTTGAAACAGTATGCACTATAATGTAGCTATTATAGTACGTCCTACACCACCACCACCACCACCACCACCTTGGCCTCCACACAGCCTACACGCAGCCTGCAAAAATGTTGTGTCAGGTCAGGGTGCAGCAAGAAAACCGACCACACGTTTTCCCGTTCGGTACTTAGGTCCCCCCCCACTATAACAGTCCGGACCTCTCCCGCTTCAGGCACTCACCAAGATCCTACATTTTACTAGTATTTCGCAAAGTGCTTTCAAACGGACCTGGGGGGAAATAAAATACATATTATATTCACATAATACATGCCTCACAATCTGGGTTCTCTCTCCATTACCGTGGTACAGTTTTCGTACAGTGGACAGTGTTCCCCCTTGCATGATTCCCCTTTTTGGCCTGGTCCACTAATGCTTTCCTTGTGAGCCAGCCTTCCCACGCCCCCACGCCCGCCCTCCGTGAGACCCATTACCCTCAGCCCCGCGCTGCCACCATCTGCAACACGGCCTTTTGTTCCCCGCCTTCTTTTGACTCCATAAACTTTACAGATTGCACCGCACTGTCAGGTCAACTCAGATGCAAAGCCACACCCGTAATTGCCAATCTCTCTCTCTCTCTCTCTCTCTCTCTCTCTCTCTCTCTCTCTCTCTCTCTCTCTCTCTCTCTCTCTCTCGATTAGAGAAAGAACTTTCGATTTATATATTGCCTGCAAGGAAAATTTATGTATATATATATATATATATATATATATATTTTATATATATATATATATATATATATATATATATATTTATTTATATGTAATATAGATAGATAGTTAGATACATGTATATACATTATACATACATATTACACATAGGAGTATATGTATGCAATGCATATACATTCAGTACACAGATGCATACGTGTGTGTATGTGTGTGTGTAGCTGTGTATGTGGAAATGTATGTGGAGGCTAACAACAAAAAGAAGACCCTCCACAAGAGGCTGAACTAACCGCCACAGCCCGCCCCGCCCCTCACACAGCCCAGGCCGAGGCAGCCTCGCGGTGTATGCGTAGAACGCGCGCCGGTATTTCATTAGTGGTGTGCCCTAATCTGGCAGTCATGGATATAACCGCCTGCACTCTAGCCTCCCATCGCTGCCTGCCGCCTACTAACACCCTGCCCGCCGCCTCGCCGCCGCCACAACGGACAAAAACCGGATCGGAACTCCCATCGCTCTACGGCATTTGTCTTGCCAAGGAGCTGACAAGGACGGCGGGGCGGCGGCGTACGTGCGGCCCGCGTCTTTTATGGCTCTCTGGGGTGGGGGGGTGAGATGCCTGAGGGAGCCGGAGATCAAAGAGGCGGTGGGAAGGGGAGCCACTTGGGAGGAGGGAAGGCGAGGCACGGCGAGGGCAGGAGGAATACACGTTATAGGTTGGTTATTCCTCTTATGTGCTACTGGCCATTTCATCTTCCGGCCAGGGGTTGTATTCTGTGTGTGTGTGTGTGTGTGTGTGTGTGTGTGTGTGTGTGTGTGTGTGTGTGTGTGTGTGTGTGTGTGTGTGTGTGTCAGCCAGGCTCAACACAAGTCTAACATACATACATACATGAAAACATCTACATAATATCTACATACTACATACATAGTCGTACACGTGTGCCTGTCTGTCCATGTCTGAATGTATGTTTGCCTGTTTGTTTGCTCGTGTGTGTGTGTGTGTGTGTGTGTGTGTATGTGTGTGTGTGTGTATGTGTGTGTATAAGTGCTCTCTGTCAACTCAACGCTAGTTTATCTATTCTTTTTTTGAAGTGTTCGAATAAGAGTCAAGTAAGAGCAGAGAGTAAGCATTATGTTACTCATTTTATAAGGTAATGAAGTGACAAAGGCAAAAACATCAACACAATCAACAAAATAATGATAACTGGAAACACTTCTTTACCGTTCCGATGAGTTTTGAACCCGATGAAAAGGCTGAAAAAGGATGAGTAAAAATAGTCTGGATCATCGACCTCTAACTTCCGCGTGCAGGTATAAAAGGAACAAAGAAAAAATATAGAGCGAGGAGAATATCGTGCCACCGTGATTACTTTGCAGTCAATGGCAGCGAGTATTTGTATATCAGAGATTACAATACGCAATACTACAATGTGCCCTCTGGGGAAAAGTAAATACTTCTTTTTGTATATAAATATCACACTATGTACGTATATATTCCGGTTTAGGACTGGTACGTCATTTCTTTTCTACTATAAAACACATTAATCCATGCTTACGTATGCAATCTCTCTCTCTCTCTCTCCTCTCTCTCTCTCTCTCTCTCTCTACTCTCCCCTCCTCTCTCTCTCTCTCTCTCTCTCTCTTCTCTCTCTCTCTCTCTCTCTCTCCTCTCTCCTCTCTCTCTCTCTCTCTCCTCACATCCCCAACCACCCTTAATCTATATACCATCTCTCTCTCTCTCTCTCTCTCTCCTCTCTCTCTCTCTCTCTCTCTCTCTCTCTCTCTCTCTCTCTCTCTCTCTCTCTCTCTCTCTCTCTCTCTCTGTATTGAAATAAAGGTGGAAAAAGAAGCATATATATACACATCATCTCGAGAAGGAATCATCAACTGACATTGGTTAATCTCTAAAACAGAAACTCCATCATGACCATCAAATTAAACACAGGCTCATATTATGCACCTGAAACGGAGGAGGAAAGTAAGTGAACATGGGGGGGAAAATGAGGTACCTAAAAGATATATAGGCTGTAGACTCAGTATTATTTTTTTTTACATCACAAAGGACTGGCCAAGGGCAAAAAAAAGAGGTAACAAAAGTATGAGGAAGTAAGGTATTAAAGGAGGAACAGAGAAAATCAAAGTAAAAGAGAGGAGAAACTAGCGGGAGATGATAATTAACAGAGGAGGAGGAGGAGGAAGAAGAAAGATGAGGTCAAAAGAGTAATGAAAGCTGCATTTACTAGGCTACTTAAGCCAAACAATCACGCCATTCGTTAAGCCAAGCGAGATAGAAAGAAGAGAAAGAAAAAGAGGAAGAGGAAGATGATAAAAGAAAAAGAAGATGGCAGGTTGAAAGTCATTAATCAATATAGTGAAACCAGTATTCATGCTATTAGTGGGGCAGCTTAGGTAGTGGATGGGGACATGCCGGATAAAAGCACCAAAATTTTATCACGCAATCTTCAGGGTCCCAGCTATGATTCTATAACCGGCGCCAAGCGGTAGGACCACTCTTATTTGAAGAAAAAAAATTGAAATTGAAATATAGTCTTTTCCGATCATTTTGGTGTAATTGTTTTTAAAATCGAACATCTAGAAGTATTTTAAAACAATATTTGAAAATTAGGTGTCTCGGGTGCATTTCCTCAGCATCTAAGCTTCAATTCTAGAACCGGCGCCAAAGTCAGCGAAAAGTCGGCGCGAAAGAAGTCAGACCTCATTGGTATCCTTGTGGAAGAAACACAAAACTCTCAGAAGGAACCCCCGCCGTTTCTGGATGCAAGAATACTCGACGGTGCTGCTGTGGTGTATCTGCTTCCTCTTACTAATGTTACCACATTCAATGACTACGCTAATGAGGTCTTCATCCCCCACATCCTGAAGCTTCTTGAATCCTGCAGAAGAGTCGATGTGGTCTGGGACAGCTACATTGCCAGCAGTATCAAGGAGTCAACTAGAGAGAAAAGGGGGAAGGTGTACGAAGAAAGGTCGGTGGTCCAACGAAGGTGCCAGCAAACTGGCCCGACTTCCTCCGGATCCCACAAACAAGGAGGAGCTTTTCCAGTTCCTTTCAGACAAAGTCGGCTCCAGTGACTGGCCAGACGGAAAGGGGGTCTTCATAACATCAGGCACAAATGTAATCAGCAGAGGTTCAGACCACTCCATGCCACGATGTGACCACGAAGAGGCCGATACAAGGATTGTTGTTCACCTGAAAGATGCGCTGGACAAGGGATGCACCAACTGTTTGGTACGCACTGTCGACACAGACGTCGTTGCCATACTGATAGGAAAGTACCATTCCCTGACCAGCCAGCATCAGATGGCAGCCATCTGGGTAGCATTTGGAACTGGAAAGAACTTCATGTACCTGGATATCAATGCCATATGCCATGCTCTGGGAAAAGATAGGTCAACGGCATTGCCTATGTTCCACAGTTTCACGGGCTGCGACACAACTTCCGCTTTCTTCGGCAAAGGGAAGAAATCAGCATGGGAGGCTTGGAATGCCTACGTGGAGGTGACGGAGGCCTTCAACAACTTCATGAATCACCCTTACATGACTGTGACAGTGAACTGCAAGCAATTCCAGTTGCTCGAGCGCTTCACCGTGATCATCTACAATAAGACGAGCAACTTGGACTCTGTGAACGAGGCACGTAGGGAACTCTTCTCACAGAAGAACAGGCCAATGGAAAAGATTCCCCCAACGCAAGAAGCCCTTCTGCAGCACACACTGCGCGCAGTCTACCAAGCTGGAATCTGGGCAACCAGTGATCAATGTGAGCAGAAGCCTCCAACCCAGGGGGCTTTGGATGGACTCTAGAGAGTGCAACGAAGACCTGGCGTCCTGTGTGGTCCAACCTGCCTGTAGCATCTCAGGCCTGCAGCGAACTGGTCAAGTGTGGCTGCAAAAGCGCCACGTGCGGAGGACGATGCTCATGCAAGAAGGCGCAGTGGAAGTGCACCGAACTATGCAGCTGCCAATGTGAATAGCTTAGCCGAGAAGTAATTTTGCACCATGTTGGGTGAATATACGCACGGTCTGAAAGAGTATCCATTTTTCTTGATTTCGTATGTGTTAAGGGCAGGCTCCGAATTAATTAGACTACGCGATTCACTATGTTAACCGCTACTCGACCACGCGATTACGAAATAAAAATGATAACGAAAATTGTGTTTTTGAATACCCGGGTGACCTACGTTAATTAGAACGTTTAACAAAAATTGAGGAAATGCACCCGAGACACCTAATTTTCAAATATTGTTTTAAAATTTCTTCTAGATGTTCGATTTTTAAAAAAAATTTTCACAAAAGATCGAAAAGGGCTTAATTTTTCATTTTTGCCAAAAAAAAAAAAAAAAAACCCAAAAAATTTTAAAAAAAAAAAAAAATCCCCAAAAAGTCATTTTTTTTTTCCCCAAAAAAATGAAAAAATTTTAAATAAGAAATGGGCCTTTCCGCTTTGGGGCCCGGGTTTTAGAATCATAGCGGGGGGCCCCGAAGATTGCCTGATAAAAATTTTTTTTTCTTTATGGGGATTTTCCCCCTTTCCCTTTGAAATTTGGGGGGCTAAGTGCCCCCACCCCATATTGAGAGGGAGAGAGAAGGGGAGAGGAGAGAAGGGGAGAAGAGAGGGGAGAGGGGAGAAGAGAGGGAGAGAGAGAGAGAGGGGAGAAAAAAAAAAGGGGAGAGAGAGGGAAAAAAGAGACGGGCATAGAAAAGACAGAAAGGGGAGGGCAGAGTGAGAAAGAGGGCACAACACAAAGGGGAAAAGAGAGAGAGAGGAGAGAAGAGAGAGAGAGAGGAGGGGAGAGGAGAGAGAGAGAGAGACGAGAGAGAGAGAGAGAGAGAAAAAAAAAGGACAGAGAGAGAGAAAAGAAGGGGAAAAAAAGAGGGGAGATAAATTCTGGACACCCTTTTCACACCTGGTATTTCCCCAAACCAAAGGGCCCAACAGGTTCCCCTCATACTCGGGTGGGAACAGATAGATAGCACAGGTACACTTGTAAGACTTCATTCCACAAACACAGTGCGTTCTTTGAAAACTTCTAGATTAAAGACTTACTCTGGACCCAGGGGACGCCACCTTTATTGTAAATTTAAAGCAATAATTTAACAGAATTACGGGTTCTTTTTTTTTTTACCATGAGCTAAAAAATGAAAATCAAAACCAAACTTCTAAATCAATACGAATTACTTTTACAGGGGGGTAAAGCTCTTGATGAAATATATTCCTAGTTAATTGTTTTTAAACAAAGAATTTTACGACAAAAAAACAAACTAAAAAAGGGTGAAGTTTCCAGAAAAGAAAAAGTTCACGATCCGAAAAATATTGATCGAAATAGTAAAAAAAAGTAAATTTTTAAAAACACTTGTGAGAAAAAACGGCAAAATAAATAAAAAAAAATTTACAAATAAAAAACATACTTAAAACACATGAGAAAAAACTTTAAAGCGAAAGAAAAAATATCACATAATAAAATAAATAAAATCGCAATAGGCCAAAAAATTAAATGAAAAAATAAAAAGTACATACTAACATATCTACACATTGGAAAAATTTAACGGGTGAAAAATGAAAACGGCAATTTTAAATTTAGTACACCCCTTAAAAAAAAAACGTATGCATAACTGAAAACATTGATTTTTTTATTATTGAAGCAGTTTTATTTCCACGGGAAGTCATAAATTCGAGGTGACCGGCTGTTTTGTGTGGAAATTAAAAATAAGTTTCCCGTATAAAAAAGCGGAAAAAAAATTTTTACTTATTACTAAAAGAAAGTATTTTTTTTTTCCAGAGGGCGAAATTAGTATTTAATCCAATATACAAACATCGTTGCCTTGAGAAAAAGTAATCACGGGGGACGCTATTTCTTCGTTCATTGTTTGCCCTTTTTTATACATGCCGCGGTGTTAGAGGTCGATATCCACACTATTTTTAGACTATCCTTTTCACCCCATAGTGTTTATAGCAGGAATTTGGTAAGTGATCATGTTCGAGGGTTTTCCAAGTGCTTAACAAAACCCTGGTTGACTGACATAAAAAATTTGGGCCCTTGATCCTTTAGGGAAATCTTTATAAGCTTAATATTTCTAAGTTTGATTTATACTTTTGGGTTTTTCCTATGGTTTTTTTCAAGTTTTTTTAAAGGATTTTTTTTTCCCCACTTTATAGATCTTTTATTTTTATTTTGCTTTTGAAAATTTTAATATTGTGATTTTTTTTTTTTTTTTTTTTTTAACATGTGTTTTTTTCTTTGCCCCTTTAAATGTTTCTGTATTCGGTGTTGAATCATTTTTTTTGTATTTGTAATATTTTGTTTATATTTTTTTATGTCTTTTTTTCCTATCACGGGTTTTTTTAAATTTATTTTTATTTCATTATTACTTCAATTATTTTACTTTTTTTCTTCCCAATTTTATCTTGGTTTTTTTTTTCATCCTTTGGTTTTTTTTTCCTTTAAAATGATTTTGATTAAGGAACATTAACAAAAAAAACACGACGGGGAGAAAAGCTGTTCACTCACACACAAAAAACGGGAAAAAACTCCCTCCGTTAGTATATTAAATTTGTAATATTTAAGCTACATCCGACCTGGGTCCCACTGCCACAGGCGCTATGGAAAATAAAATAAAAAAAAAAAACCCCTAAAGGCAGTCCAAATAGCTTTTAACACCACTCTCTCTCTCTTCTTCTTTTTCTCTCTCTCTCTCTCTTCTCTCTCTCCTCCCCTCCTCTCTCTTCTCTCTCTCTCTCTCTCTCTCGTTTCTCTGTTCACTCTATCAATAGTTTATTTACTTTAATCAATATGCTTTTCAATAGTTTTTTTCAATATCAAATCAACTCTTTCCCCGTTTTTGTACTTTGGAGATTTTTAAAAAGGGGATTTTTTATTAGAAAAATGCCATTCTTCTTCACTCGCTCGTAGAAATTTCTTTTTTTTTGCTACTGATAAAGAATAGATAAACCTGCCGAAATACTTCAAACCAACTCAGGGATGACCTTAACTTTCCCCTGAAAGTTTGTTGAAAAAGGGAAAAAATGGCGGAGTCTTGGGTTTTTACAAAAGATAACAGACAATTAAGAATGAATTTTAATTATATAAAAATATCATATCTTTATTCATTATTTAATTAATGTTTTTTAACACCTCTACAAAAACCCCACTATTACCATAACCACACCACCACTACTTTTACCATAATTATTCGGCTTCCCCCAAACCCCAAATTTTCCCAACCCGTTAACAATTAAAAAAAACCCCCATCAATACTTCTCAAACCCCCCTCTCCATTCCCTTCCAATTTCCCATATTTTCCGCTTAATTTTGGGTTTTATCGGGGGAATTTTTTTAATTATCTCCCCCCATCCCCTATCAGTTATCCCGGCGGTTCAGCCCCCTGTCCTTATGTATTTCCAAAATCCCATTTATTACAACCTGCCTCCCAAACATCCCGCATGGTCCCGGGGCCTATTCCCGTTTTTGGAAATTTTTTTTTTTATGTCCTTAAACACGCATTAGGGGATTTGGGGACTTGGTTTATTTGGTTTCAATTCGTGGGGAATAAATTATTTCAACAAACCCTATGGTTTTTTGGAGCAAAACACAAGGGGCCTTAACTAAACCCACAAAAAACCCAAAAAAGCCCTGGGGATTTTTGGGGTTTATATTTCCGTTTTTAGGGGTTTAGTACCGCCTTCCCAGCTTTTGGGATTGGAAATTTTGGGGTATTTTGCCCTTTTTGATTTAAATTATTCTATTTACAATTGTTTAAAGGGAAATCAAACATCATTGTTACTTTTTCTGATACATAAACAAAACTAAGTATTTTTTGGGGGTACTTTTAAACCCTTTTGTCGGGAGGTTTTACCGGCCCAGCAGGCCCGGGTTGACCCGGCAGGGAAGAAGCGTTCCTGTTTTTAGTTCTACTCCCTAAATCTCCCCTTTCAACCCCAACAATCCCCCACCAAACATTTTCTACTTCCTTTGGGGTATAAATGATCCGGGGGAAAACTGGGATAACTGATGGGATGTAAAATAGGGGGTTTCCTAGCGGTTTTAACAAAGGGTAAGGGCAATGTGGGAATACCCCCCCAAAAACCCCCAATGGTATCCCATTTTTTAACTTATAAATTCCTTTTATTACTAAAATATATAAAATACTATTTTACTACTATATACAAATACTTACTCACACTCTTATACCACATCTTTTTCCCCTATTTATGAAACAGGCAAAAAAAAAAATACAACACAAAAAAAAACAAAAAAACAAAAAAACAACAAAAACCCACCTCCCAAAACCAAACCAACAAAAAAAAAAACAAAAAAAAAAAAAAACAAAAAAAAAAAAAAAACAAATACTCCTCACACACTTCACACCACTTCTCCCTTCCCTATTTTTGCCCAAAAACACAAACCAAAACCCACCCCCACCCCCACCACCCACCACCACCCACACACCACCCCCCCACACACCACACCACCACTCACCCACACCACACACACACACACACACAAAAAAACCACCACACACGGGAAATTTAAACGAGTAAATACAACAAAGACACACAAGAATTATAAAACAGAATGCGGGGTAAAGGGAGAGCGCTTCCCCCACCCGGGGCAATTATTATTTTTTTTTTTTTTGCTGCTTTGTGCGGAAATTGAACGTAAAATTAGGGGGGGGAAAAACGTTCTAAAATGTAAATAGTAACCCAAGCGCCCGTTAGTTAAAACTTTTTTATTATCGAATTGCCGTGTCTCCCCAAGAAAAAAAAAGGTGGATGATTGAGGGGAAAAAGAGCAAGAAAAGGGGAAAATAACTGAGCCAAATTTTGGATCCTTAAGAGAAAGGTGATAGGCAAACCGGATGTGGCAATTGGCCCCCCTACCTAACGAAGCAATAATGGAAAAAGGGAGGAAGAGGAAAAGGAAAAAGGAAAAAGAATGATAGAGGGGAGTATGGAAGAAAATGGAAAAAAAGAGAAGGGAAGAATAAGGAAAAAAAAAAGAAGGGAAGAAGCGGGAAGAGGAGGGGGAAAAAGAGGGAAAATAGGAAAGGGCGGTTGGTGGGGGGGGAGAATTTTTTAAAAATGATTGAGTAAAAAACCCCCTGGCTGTGGAGAGAAGGTTTGGGGTAGAGGTCCCTTTAAATAAATCTGTGTAAAATTTGGGGAGGCGCGCCCTTGAAGTGACCCTCGGCGCTGCATCTGATCTTTGCGAAGGGGCCGGGGAATCACTGTGGCTGGATGGTGGAAGGTGACGGGGGTGGTGGTGGTTTGGTTTGCTGGCTGGTGGTTTTGTGGTTGTTTTGGGTGACTGGTGGTGGTTATTGGTTTTGGTGGCTACTGGATGGATGGGTTTGTTTGGTTGGTTGGGGTGACTGGATGATGGGTTAGTTTGGGTTTGGTTTGGGTGACTGGGGTGGATATTGGTTGGTTGTGATGGTGGGTGGTTAGTTGGTTTTGGCTGACTGGGTGGTGGTTAGTTGGTTGTTTTCTGACCTGGTTGTTGGTTTGGGTTTGGTGACTGGTTTGTTGGTTGGTTGGTTGCTGGCTGATGGAGGTTTGGTTGTGGTTTTCTGAGGTTGGCTGGGCCTGACTGGCGGTGTGCGACTGGGTGGGGGCCCAGAAAATGGTGGCTGATGGGGGGTGGTGCTGGGGTGGTGGGTGACTGAGGGGCTGGTGACTAAAGGGCGGCTGCAGAAGGCTGGCTGGCTGACTAGAAGAGGGTGGCGCCAGAACGGCTGGCTGACAGAAGGCTGGCTGGCTGACTAAAGGCTGGTGGTGACTAGAAGAGGCTGGCTGACTAAAAGACTGGCTGGCTGATTTGAAGACGGGTGGCCCGTAGAAGGTGGCTTGGTGACTAGAAATGGCGGCTGCTAAAGGTGGCTGGCTGATAAAGCTGGCTGGCTGACTAGAAGGGGTGGTGGCTGACTAAAGACTGGCTGGTGATAGAAGGCTGGCTGGCGGACTAAAGACGGCTGGCGCTAGAAGGCGGTGGTGCCCAGAAGACTGGCTGGCTGACTAAAGGCGGCTGGCTGACTAGAAGACGGTGGGGGACTAAAGGCTGGCTGGCTGACAGAAGGCTGGGGGCGATAGAAGGCTGGGTGGCTGACTAGAAGGCTGGGTGGCTGACTAGAAAACGGCTGGCTGCCCAGAAGACTGGCTGGCTGCTGAAAAACTGGCTGGCTGACTAGAAGGTGGGTGGCTGACTAGAAGACTGGGGTGGCGACTAAAGGCTGGGTGGTGACTAAAGTGGCTGTACTAGAAGGCTGGCTGCTGACTAAAGGCTGGCGGCTGCTAAAACCCTTGGGTGGCTGTAGAAGGCTGGCGGGGACTAGAAGATGGTGGCTGACTGGTGGTGGTTAGTTTAAGGGGCGAAAAGGCTGGTTACTTTTAAAATTTGGTTTTTCTTCCTTAGACCGCGGGCTGGGTGAATAGGAAAGGTCTCTTTTACTGAGAAGGGGAAAAAGGGGGGAAAAGGGGGGCAAAAAAAAAAGACGGGGGAGGGGGTTTTGGGTTGTTTTTGTGGAAAAACTGGGACAAAAAGGTTGTCTGGAGTAGGGGGTTTTTTAAGTTTTAATTTTTTTTAAAAAGGAAAGCGGGGGGAGGGAAGAAGCATTTAAGAGAATGATAAATTTTGGGGTTTAATGTTGTGGGAAAAATGAGAGAAAAAAGGGGGTCGAAAAATGTAGTAGGAGGGGTTAGTTTTTTTATTTGTTTAAAAGGAAATGTAAAAGGGGGAAAGGAAAGGGGGGAAAAAACAACATGGAAGGGGGAAGATTAATTTTTGGAGTTAATATTTGGGAAAAACGAGGGCGAAAAAGGTATAGTAGTAAGGGGTTTAGTTTATAGTGTTTTTAAAAGGGAAATGGGTTTTTAGGAAGGATTAGAAGTAAAAGAAGAGTTTAAAGGAACAAGGGGTATAAGGAAAAGGGGAGTATAAAAGGTTTATTTTGGAAAAGATTAGTTGAGAAAGGATGTAAAAGGAAAAAGGGAAATTAAAACGAAACAGGATAAAATTAGGAGGAGGAGAACAAGTAAAAAAAAGGGAGAAGGGGGGAAGACCGAAGAAGAAACAAAGAAACAAAGAAAAAAGGGAAAAAAGGGCAACGAAATGACTGAGAAAAAAAAAAAAAGGAGAGAAAGGTAAAGAGAGGGAGTAAGTACGTCAAAAGAGAAAACAAGAGAAAAAACGCCCCAGGGAAAAAGAGTCTATACGAAAAAGGAAGAAGGTTGTGGGGTGGGGTGTGGGGGTGTGTGTGTGTGTGTGGTGTGTGTGTGTGTGTGTGTGGGGTGACTGTGTGTGGGTGAGGTGTGTGTGTGGGGGGTGAGGCTGTGTGTGTTTGGGGGTGGGGGGGGGAGGGGGAGGGTGGGTGTGAGTGTCTGTGTGTGTGTGTGTTGTTGGGGTATGTGACTGTGTGGGGGAGGGGGGGGGGTGTGTGGAGTGTGGTGTGTGGTGGAGGGGTGAGGGTGTGCTTGGTGTGTGCTTTTCGTGTGTGTTGTGTGGGGGGTTTACAGGGAGAGAGTGAGAGGGAAATGGTGGCAATTGAAAAATTTGATGGTGATGTGTGCGTCGGCGACCCGGAAAAAAAAAAAAAAGAAAAACTCCCATTGCAAATCCCTTCTGAGAACTTAATTGGTGTGTGGTTTAGAGGAAGAGGAAAAAGGGGAGAAGGAGAGAGAGGGGAAGAGAGAGAGAGAGAGAAGAGGAGAGAGAAGAGAGAAGAGAGGAGAAATGCATAGTCCGTATATTGTATGGGAGAAAAGTTTTGTGAACGGTAAAATTTCATGCGCTCCGCTTGTTTGCATTAAATAACCCTTTTTTATTATTATATTTTTAGAGGGTGTTTTTTCTAAACCCCCCTGACGACCCGAATTTGGGCACGAGAATGAGAAGTAAAAAAAAAAAAGTGAATAAAAATTTAAAGATAAAAAAAAAAATATGAGGAATTTTGGTGTAGTTATAGACCACTAACCACTATACTATTAAAACTTTATAGTTTTTTTGTAGTGTAGTGGGTTTTTTTCACTTTGGGTCCACCGAAGGTCCCGGTTCGATTCCCCGGGGGAAAAAAAAGAGTAATTTTTACGGAACACCTCATGTAGGGCTCACGGCCTCTTGTAGCTTCTTTATTTTTTTATGTTCAATGTTCTTTATTTTCTGTTGTTTATAGGGAAACAGTTTTTTTGGGTTTTTGCCTGATTAGTCTCTCATTACCCCTTTTTGTATTTTCTTCGTGTTAAGGAAATGTTTTTTGTATACTATAGTATACTAAAACACTTCCTATAACACAATGTAATACCAAAAGGAATGAGAAACTGTATACAAATCTAGGAAGAACCATAAAAATATAGTGTTAGATGGTCTATGGGTATGTAATTTTTTTTTCGGTTCTGAATAAAAGTTTTTTTTGTTTGTAATATTTTTGACTTTTTTGTTTTGTTACGTTATGTTTTTGTTGCTTACTCTTTTTTTTTCTTCCTTATTAACCCCTTGAATGTAATAAAACCATTTCATGAATCCTCCCCGCCCATCCCCGGTTTTGCCCTTTTTTGCTATTCAGTCTCTCTCATTACCTCTTGGTTACAGAAAATACTAAAACATAGTGTATACTAAAACCTTCCATAACACGAAAAGTAATACACAAGAGATAAAGAGACAGACTGAATAGCAAAACATAGGCAAGAAAAAAAAAAAAAAAAAATGCTTCCTATAAACAACAGTAATATAAAACATAAAACAAAAAAAATAAGGGGAAATACAAAAGGCGTGAGACCTACAGTGGTATTCCTTAAAAAATCCTTTGTTTTTTGCCGGGATCGAACCGGGGACCCTTTCGCCCCTGTGAGGCGCACGTGATAACCACTTTCAACGAAAACTATAAAGAATATGTGATGTAATATAAATAAATAAAATAGAGAGATCGTAATGTATCCTGTGTGGGTGTAGATTTTTCCGGTTTACACTGCTTAAAATTGCTGGCGTGAGGCAAATAGGTGGAAGGGGAGTGCTTTTGGGGGGGAAATAGGGAATTTAATTGTGGAACCGTGTTATAAGTAGTAACATAACCAAGTATGTCGTTACGTCTAAGTATTATGCATAACTTACGAGCGTACACTGCGAATCAAGGCCAGAAAAATAGTATCAAGTATCAAAATAGTACCCAAATAATATAAAAGCCAGGTTTATTGAAAATTAGTGACATGACTAAAGGACTAACATTGATAACATAGCCGTGGAGCAGCAAAAACATGACAAATATTTAGTATAACATAGGAACGTGAACAAGAAATAAGGTAAGATGAAAATAAGAAAGGAAAAACAGTAAAATAATGGACAATTGGATTTTAAAAGGGGTACCCCGTGGTGATATCTGTGTTTGTAACTTATAAAACTTTAGATTTTTCTGTGGGGGAAAACTATTTATCCACCTATCTGGTTGTGTGTGGTGGTGTGTGTGTGTTTTGTGTGTGTGTGGTGGTGTGTGTGGTGTGTGTGTGTATTGTGTGTTGTGAAGTATGTTAAGTGTGTGTGCGACGTGCGTGTCCAGATAGAAAAATAATCTCACTTACACTGAATGAACGCTTAATCTAACGCTTATGTAAGACTGGCGCTGCAAATTTCTCACGCTCAACCCACAGGACCTTGCGAGGAATGTCATGGCCTTTCCTCCTCCTCCTCCTCCCCCTCCTCCCCTTCCTCTTCCTCCTCCTCCTCCTCCTCCTCCTCCTCCTCCTCCCCCCCCCTCCTCCTCCTCCCCCTCCTCCTCTGCCGCCACTTAGCCTCGGGTGCATCTCGAGACAAATTACTATGTTGCCAACCCCACATCCGGCAGCCCAGCATCCATGACACACACACACACACACACACACACACACCTCATCTCTTCTTTCTCCTGACTTTTCTTCCCTTTCCTATGAACTTATCTTTTATGCCTCCTATAACAGCCTTCCTTCCCCGTAATGTTATTTATTATCTACATTTTTTCCATTTTTTCCCTCTACAGATTTTATTGTTGATTGTTTTCATCGGTTGTGATAATTATAGTATCTTTAGAATTATCAGGATTTCTATTTTCTCATTTCTATCTATATTTTTGTATCATCTTCCTCAGTATTTTTTATTTTTTATTTTTTGGCGTCCTGGTATTATTGCCGCGCCCTTTTCTGTACCGACTGTTGGTTCTGTTACGACGGAGGTTCTGTACCGACGGAGGTTCTGTTACGACGGAGGTTCTGTTACGACGGAGGTTCTGTTACGACGGAGGTTCTGTTACGACGGAGGTTCTGTTACGACGGAGGTTCTGTACCGACGGAGGTTCTGTTACGACGGAGGTTCTGTTACGACGGAGGTTCTGTTACGACGGAGGTTCTGTTACGACGGAGGTTCTGTTACGACGGAGGTTCTGTTACGACGGAGGTTCTGTAACGACGGAGGTTCTGTTACGACGGAGGTTCTGTTACGACGGAGGTTCTGTTACGACTGTTGGTTCTGTTACGACGGGACTTCAAATAAACTATGATCATATATTTCCAGGTCCGAACCGCGTAACCAAATGAAATAAAAATAAAGATAAGTAAAGAGATAAAGATATAAATAAAGGAAACAAAGGAATAAACTGATTAGGGACAATGAAAGTTTACAAAAGAAACTATTATATATACTGATTAATCAAACAAAAAGCAAAAATAGATGTGCAATGGTTAAAAAGTATATGACTGGAAGGTGTGAAGCCTTTAAAATGTCTTAGAATATTTCAGAATCTAGAGTAGACTGAATATAACTACCAGAAAAACAAATTTTAAACACGGGAAACTATAATTATAACAAAAGTGTATCACAGGTGTAGAATGTCAATGTCAATGTACAACAATGTGAATAAAAAAAACCCAAAATTAATCTTAATACATGCAAGGCTCAACACGACTACAAAACTCCAAACCCGCAGAAATATAACAATGGATGGGTAGTGATTGGGTACATACAAAAACGACAATACTCACAAAATCAAAAGACGAGAAGGCTGCTGAGATCCAGGCACAGAACACACACAAAAAAAGCCACCATAAAATTCCTTAAAAAGCACAAAAACACAAAAAAAACCCATAAAATGCACTTAAAATCACAAAAACACTTAAAAACACCATAAACATACACTAAAAGCACAAAACACTAAAAAAAAAAACCATACCACGAGGCTTCGATATCTGTGTGGTTGGGTAGGGAGCTCAAGTCACACTGATCAACTGGCGTGCACATGGCTTCATAGAAAACTGTGGGAAGCAATGGCTACATACAATACTTATATATAATAATTGCTTGGAAGTACGCGTTCGAAGCTTTGAAGCCAGAGAAGAAGCAGTGAATTAGCAAACTGAATCAGATGGAGTAAGGAGGTGTGGTGTGTGGGGGTCGTTAAAAGAGGGGAATAAGGAGGAAAGGGGGTCGTTAAAAGAGGGGGACAACGAGGAGAGAAGAAACAAGGTAGTTAAAATGGAAATGGTCGTAATAGTTCTTTAGGTATCTTTTGGGATACTTTTATGTGGGTTAGTTATATAATATCGATTGCGAGACGGGATATTAAGGTAAGTAGTATAAGATATAAACCTAAATAATGTAAATAGGTAAAGTAAAAAGTAGGTAGGTAGGTAGGTAAAAAGTAGTATAAAGTAGGTAGGTAAAAAGTAGTATAACGTAGGTAGGTAGGTAAAAAGTAGTATAAAGTAGGTAGGTAAAAAGTAGTATAAAGTAGGTAGGTAGGTAAAAAGTAGTATAAAGTAGGTAGGTAAAAAGTAGTATAAAGTAGGTAGGTAAAAAGTAGTTAGTATAAAGTAGGTAGGTAATAAAAGTAAAGTAGTATAAATAAGTAGGTAAAAAGTAGTATAAAGTAGTAGGTAAAAAGTAGTATATAAAAGTAGTTAGGTAGGTAAAAAGTTAGTTAGTAAAGTAAAGTAGGTAAAGTTATAAAAGTAGGTATAAAGTAGTAAGTAGGTTAAATATTAAGAGAGGTAAAAAAGTAGTAAAAGTAGGTAGGTTAAAAAGTAGTATAAAGTAAGTAGGTAAAAAGTAGTATATAAAAGTAGGTAGGTAAAAAGTAGTATAAAGTAAGTAGGTAAAAAGTAGTATAAAGTAGGTAGTATAGTATAAAAAGTAGTAAAAGAGTATAGAAGTAGGTAAAAAAGTAGTATAAAGTAGGTAGGTAAAAAGTAGTATAAAGAAGTAGGTTAAAAAGGTAGTAAAAGTTAAGTAGGTAAAAAGTAGTATAAAGTAGGTAGGTATAAAAAGTAGTAAAAGTAAGTAGGTAAAAAGTAGTATAAAGTAAGTAGGTAAAAAGTAGTATAAAGTAGGTAGGTAGAAAAGTAATAAGTAGTAGTAAAAGTAGTAGGTAAAAAGTAGAAAGTAGTATAAAGTAGTAGGTAATAAAAGTAGTATAAAAGTAGGTGGTAAAAAGTAGTATAAAGTAAGTAGGTAAAAAGTAGTATAAAGTAGTAGGTAAAAAGTAGTATAAAGTAAGTAGGTAAAAAGTAGTAAAGTAAGGTAGGTAAAAAGTAGTATAAGTAAGTAGGTAAAAGTAGTATAAAGTAGGTAGGTAAAAAGTAGTATAAAGTAGTAGGTAAAAGTAATAAGTAAGTAGGTAAAAGTAGTATAAAGTAGGTAGGTAGGTAAAAAGTAGTATAAAGTAGGTAGGTAAAAAGTAGTATAAAGTAGGTAGGTAAAAAGTAGTATAAAGTAGGTAGGTAAAAAGTAGTATAAAGTAAGTAGGTAAAAAGTAGTATAAAGTAGGTAGGTAAAAAGTAGTATAAAGTAAGTAGGTAAAAAGTAGTATAAAGTAAGTAGGTAAAAAGTAGTATAAAGTAAGTAGGTAAAAAGTAGTATAAAGTAGGTAGGTAAAAAGTAGTATAAAGTAAGTAGGTAAAAAGTAGTATAAAGTAAGTAGGTAAAAAGTAGTATAAAGTAGGTAGGTAGGTAAAAAGTAGTATAAAGTAGGTAGGTAAAAAGTAGTATAAAGTAGGTAGGTAAAAAGTAGTATAAAGTAGGTAGGTAAAAAGTAGTATAAAGTAAGTAGGTAAAAAGTAGTATAAAGTAGGTAGGTAAAAAGTAGTATAAAGTAAGTAGGTAAAAAGTAGTATAAAGTAAGTAGGTAAAAAGTAGTATAAAGTAAGTAGGTAAAAAAGTAGTATAAAGTAGGTAAATATAGTAAAGATAAAGTTGAAGTAAATGGTATAAAGGTAATAGATAGAATAGATAAAGGTATAAGGGTAAAAATAATAAAGGTATGCGGTATAAAGGTCAATATTAGGAGTCTCAGTACGTGAATTATCGACTTGTCTGTCTGTCTCCAAGCCAAATCTTATCTGTTACTATTTATATAATTTTTTTCTCTCATTCTAGCTTAATCTTATCTTCTGTTAGTATCTATATCTCAATCTTTCTTATTATTATTTTCGATATGTCTGACAGTAGCTCTTTTTTTACCAATATCTATCCAATCTATATCTATATCTATATCTATCTACTCTATCCAGTGTTATATTTTGTTTATCCATGCGTATTAGTGTTAGTTATAAGTGCTTCATGTTATAAGGAAGGGATCTAGTAATTAACTCAACACGCAAACTACCATTTTACTGTATGCCTTCAGGTGAAAATTTTATTATTATTATTTTATTATTATTTCAGAGTGTTTAAGACGTAACCAACAATTATGGAGTGCTGTTGAAGAGACATTTAAATAGAATAACTGAAACTGCAATTGAACGTCATTGAAGTATATTTTTATTTTTATTTTTCCCGCGCGTTGCAAAATGACGGCGTGGAAACAACTATTTACTATACTCTGGTTTTTTTTTTTTACGAGGCGAAAGAAAGATCCTGACCCCATGCTGCTTACTGACTGATATTTGATGCCAGGAGAAGGGAATACAAACGGTTCTTCTTAATTTCAGTTGTATTTTGTCATTGTTAACCATATTATCAGGTAAATAGATAGGCATAATTTTAAGCATGAGACCTTAAGATAGAATGGAATTTTCGCCTCGTAAAAAAAAAAGACTACTTAGTGTAATGTTTGTTTCCCGTTTTCCTTCGCTATCGACGGGGTGACTACTGTATGTCCATCAGGAGGGTGACGGGCATGTCATTATTAGCCTGACAGCGCTTGGGCCTCGCTTACATTGAAGACTCCATTGAGAGAGGGAGAGAGAGAGAGAGAGAGAGAGAGAGAGAGAGAGAGAGAGAGAGAGAGAGAGAGAGAGAGAGTATTTACTGAACATTTACTGCCTTAACTTATCTACCTTTTAAACCATCTGTGTGGTTAATAACTGTTTAAAGAGAGAGAGAGAGAGAGAGAGAGAGAGAGAGAGAGAGAGAGAGAGAAGAGAGAGAGAGAGAAGAGAGAGAGAGAGAGAGAGAGAGAGAGAGAGAGAGAGAATGATTGAACAAGTCTTCTAAATGACGTGATAAACTCAATAATTATGCTGCCAAACAATTATAATGAGCCGCTAATTATCTGTGTGTTCTGGCTGCTGGTACGTACATCCCCCCTCCCCCTACTCCCCTCTCCAGCATTCCCCACTCCCCTCCCCCTACCCCAACATCCCCTCTCCCCCTACCCCCCTCTCGCTGACAGGACCACTCAGGTAAAGGGGGCGAGGGTTGTATATGGGGGGAGGGGCCCTTAGTATACCTGGGCCTTTCGTCAGGTGTCAGGAGCCCTTACTAACGTCTCTGTTCTCTCGACGCGGTCTCTTTGAACCCTTTAAAGACCCGCCGCCCCGCCCCGCCCCGCTCCTTCTCTCTGCGTGTTGCAATTTCAATGAGCAAAGAATCGCGTTATATATAGGGTGGAGTTTTTTTTTTTTTTTTTTTTTTGTTTTTTTTTTCTCAGCATTTTCTTCGGTTTCTCTGTGTGTATTGTGTAGGAAATGTTGCTTTTCTATTGGTGTAACGTTAGTTTTACCCTGATGCATTATTTCAATTAAGAACATAAGAACATAAGGAAGATTGATTGATTGATAGATTTAATGCCAAATAAGGTGAATGTGCCAGATATTACAGGTCATATGGCACTATGGCAAAACATAAGGAAGTTAAGGAAGGAAAATAAGGAAGCTACAAGAGGCCGCGAGACATACATGAGGTGGTTCCTGTAATTTTGAAGGGTTAAGGTGAGGTTACGATTAGAGCTGCATATATAATACACTGTGCAATTCAATTTCAAAGCGAACAACCGGTCGTTAGGGCGCGATTTTTTTTATTTGATTTAATTTAATGCGCACAAGGCGTCATTCTAGTACATCAAAACATCTTAATAAAAATGAGACAGCAAATAACATGAATCTAAAACTTTACCATACATCGAATACCTTGACATAGAAAGACAAACAAGATTTACTATACCAAGAACCGACAAAGTGAAAAAAGTGCGACGACTAAACAATATAAGTAACATAGGTGGGAGTGAAGCTTAAACAATACATAGTGCTTAAACAATACATAGTGCTTAAACAATACATAGTGCTTAAACAATACATAGTGCTTAAACAATACATAGTGCTTAAACAATACATACATAGTGCTTAAACAATACATAGTGCTTAAACAATACATACATAATGCTTAAACAATACATAGTGCTTAAACAATACATACATAGTGCTTAAACAATACATAGTGCTTAAACAATACATACATAGTGCTTAAACAATACATAGTGCTTAAACAATACATACATAGTGCTTAAACAATACATAGTGCTTAAACAATACATAGTGCTTAAACAATACATAGTGCTTAAACAATACATAGTGCTTAAACAATACATAGTGCTTAAACAGTACATAGTGCTTAAACAGTACATAGTGCTTAAACAGTACATAGTGCTTAAACAATACATAGTGCTTAAACAATACATAGTGCTTAAACAATACATAGTGCTTAAACAGTTCATAGTGCTTAAACAGTACATAGTGCTTAAACAATACATAGTGCTTAAACAATACATAGTGCTTAAACAATACATAGTGCTTAAACAGTACATAGTGCTTAAACAGTACATAGTGCTTAAACAATACATAGTGCTTAAACAATACATAGTGCTTAACAATACATACATAGTGCTTAAACAATACATAGTGCTTAAACAATACATAGTGCTTAAACAATACATACATAGTGCTTAAACAATACATAGTGCTTAAACAATACATACATAGTGCTTAAACAATACATAGTGCTTAAACAATACATAGTGCTTAAACAATACATAGTGCTTAAACAATACATAGTTCTTAAACAATACACAGTGCTTAAACAATACATACATAGTGCTTAAACAATACATAGTGCTTAAACAATACACAGTGCTTAAACAGTACATAGTGCTTAAACAATACATAGTGCTTAAACAATACACAGTGCTTAAACAATACACAGTGCTTAAACAATACATAGTGCTTAAACAATACATAGTGCTTAAACAATACACAGTGCTTAAACAATACATAGTGCTTAAACAATACACAGTGCTTAAACAATACATAGTGCTTAAACAATACACAGTGCTTAAACAATACATAGTGCTTAAACAATACACAGTGCTTAAACAATACATAGTGCTTAAACAATATACAGTGCTTAAACAATACATAGTGCTTAAACAATACACAGTGCTTAAACAATACATAGTGCTTAAACAATACAGTGCTTAAACAATACATAGTGCTTAAACAATACATAGTGCTTAAACAATACATAGTGCTTAAACAATACATAGTGCTTAAACAATACATAGTGCTTAAACAATACATAGTGCTTAAATAATACACAGTGCTTAAACAATGCATACATAGTGCTTAAACAATACATAGTACTTAAACAATACATAGTGCTTATACATAGTGCTTAAACAATACATACATAGTGCTTAAACAATACATAGTGCTTAAACAATACGTAGTGCTTAATCAATACATAGTGCTTAAACAATACATAGTGCTTAAACAATACATAGTGCTTAAACAATACATAGTGCTTAAACAATACATAGTGCTTAAACAAAGTGCTTTTTTTTTTTTTTAAAGGTACTCTGGATAATGTATTCTTAGACTACTGATCTGTTCGCTTCTTACATCTCTATATAGTCCTGGTGATATAGTGTGGCCCTGAGATGTAGGGTAGACTTGATCAAATCGACTAGTGGGTGAAAATCAAGTGGTGAGGTAAGGGCATGTATTTGTGGAGGTAGTGGTAACGATGGTGATGGTGATGTGTAGGACTCAGAATGCTCTCTCTCTCTCTCTCTCTCTCTCTCTCTCTCTCTCTCTCTCTCTCTCTCTCTCTCTCTCTCTCTCTCTCTCTCTCTCTCTCTCTTTCCCTCCCTTTGGTCACTATGGTAATTGCGAGATAACGAGGACCTGTTACCGACCGCGATTGAAATGACACGTAGCGTCTGACAGGTTAGGTAAGTTGGGGGTGATAGCGAGGGATGGAGGAGGAAGGGAGGCGGGAGGAAGAGGAGGGGAGGCGAATGGAAGAGGAGGGGAGGCGAATGGAAGAGGAGGAGGGGAGGCGGGAGGAAGAGGAGGAGGGGAGGCGGGTGGAAGAGGAGGAGGGGAGGCGAGTGGAAGGGGAGGAGGGGAGGCGAGTGGAAGGGGAGGAGGGCGAGGGTTTGGGTGGGTGGAATGCTGCTGCTAGGGAAGGGTCTTGTAAGGGCGGTGATTGTATACGTGCACTGTTACATACTACCTCTTGTTTATACCTTGAGGCTGGTGGGTGTCTTGTTTCGTATTAGATATCGGCGTAATAAAAGGTGTTTGGTGATATCATTTTGTCTGTAGTGAAGGTTGTTAAGGTTGATAAGTACTTTTTATTGGGTGTGTTTCTAGGGCAAGGCACACTAGTTTCCTTCCTTCCTTCCTTCCTTACTTTTATCTTCCTTTTATCTTCCTTCTTACCCTCTTTCCTTCCTTTTTCTAGAGAACGACACATTAGTTTCCTTCCTTCCTTTCTTCCTTCCTTTTATCTTCCTCTTAGCTTCCTTCTTACCTTCTTTCCTTCCTTCTTACCATCTTTCCTTCCTTGCTTGCTTCCGTCTTACCATTTTAATGACACACACACACACACACACACACACAGACAGACAGACAGAGAAACACACACACGCACACACGATACAGTTCGATGGTTGTATAATTATATTGTTGTGTTGTTCACGCGTCTCGAGCAGAGCGAGCCTTGGCTGAGCAGTGTCAGGCAGTCAGTCGCGCAGCTTGTTTTCGGAGCATGGTACCGAAATTGTACTCGAACACTGATCGCGTATACTGAACCACCTGTACGAGGCGTGTTTTTGCAGGAATTAATTTTAGCTTGGTTTGAAATTCATGGTTTAGTTATGTTTGCAATGTTTGTTTTGCGACACCTTCATTGCCTTGTTGTTCTTGGTGGTATAGGAAGTGTTGTGGTGTGTTGTCTAGGTCTCTAGGTGAAGAAAAAGCTATCCTTCCCGGGCTGTTAAGTGCGGGAGGTGAATAGTTGCGTGTGTCCCTGCCTGCCACACCACACACGCGCGCGCCCCCTTCACAGCAAGGATGGACGCTGTGCCGCTGCCTGCATCCCCCATCAGTGCCCCTCAGATGTCAACACCACCATTGTAGTAATGTCAACACCACCATTGTAGTGGACAAACACGCTTGTGGGGAATATTCCACCACACCGAAATATAACGCCATGTACATTCCGTCAGAGGAACTTTACTATGTTATACTGGTAACACCGAGTTGAAGCTGCGAATCAACCCTAACCACTAGTAGAGGAAAGACTATTTGTATATAATATGGGTTTTCTATATAGTAAGTAACTGATTATTACATATCATAATTTTCAGAAAGATAGAGGAGTTGTTGATAGTTAATGATGAAGTAAGGGTAAAGGGTGTTTTGTTTCGTTCACCCGTTTGTTTCGTATGTGTTTCGAAGTAGGAGTAAAGTGTCTTGTTTCGTTCATTCGTATGTTTCGATTCGCTAAGGAAATCAAGGACGCCGCAGCGAGAAGGAAGGGCGGCAGTCACGAGCTGACCGTCGCGTGATAAAGAACATTAAGACTTAGTGATGTTAGGATGTAAGTGATTGTGCCCAAAGGATTTATATACAAAATCATACTCATCAAGAGGACATGCGAGTGGCACCATTAACATGCCGCCAGGACTGCAGTACGGGACCCCAGGCTCGCTATGCATGGATAAGTGAGTACCCGTATCACAACCACTGGCCAGGAGGATCTAGGGTGACTTTTTAGTGTGGCGGTACGAGGCAGGACATCCACTCGATATTAAGTGAGGATACTTTATTATTGAAGTACTTATTATACTTGAAATAGTATAACTCATTAATACGTCGCATATTATTTTGTGACGATATATATAAATTATCAGTGGATGACTTTAGCCAAAAGAGGATTGAGTGTTCCCCATCTATTATTTCATGCGATAATCATGCCCCGATATAACTACTTGTGGGTAATTTAAGGTGATCAAAGGGCAACAAGGGTAAGTCTTTTCTTACAATAAACCATTATACTGACTCTACAGCTTATTTAAGTATATGGGTCTTTGTCTATGGCAGGTCAAGTGATATTTACAAAAATAGATACGGTCAATTTAAAATTTGTGGGGAACTGTTTGCACATGTGAAAAATGTAGATCCTATGTACACACTGGATGTTGTGTAGACTAAAGTACACACTACGCAGTCAATATCGAAAAGAATTAAAAATTATAACCGCATCGAAGAATTCTGATGGTAGTGCAGACGACTTATTTGTACCAAAGTGGTGGTGTTGGTGTTGCCTGGGGGTGGTGGTGGTGTTGCCTGGTGGTGTTGCCGCCTGGTGGTGGTGGTGGTGATGGCCACGTGCGCCGAAATATAATCTGTACCTAAAGGAAAACAAAAGTAAAAGTAAAAAGAAAATCTACTTGCATTGGTTCACACACACACACACACACACACACACACACACACACACACACACACACACACACACACACACACACTAAATACACACACACACACACACACACACTAAATACACACACACACACACGCACACGCACACACAATAAATACACATGAGCCATAAAAAGACATGTGGCAGACGTCTTTCAGTGAATCATTAGGGCAGAGACAACTGGTGGTGGTGATGGTAGTAGTGGTGGTGGTGGTGGTGGTTCGACAGCTGCATCCCGCGAGACAGGATTCGACCGTCTTGAGACACTCGACAGTTGACAAACGTCCCTCCCTCGAGCGTCGAATAACATGTGTGAGGAAGAGAAGGATGATAAATAGGAGGAAAAAGTTAGGGTTTATAGATAATTAAGTCTCTCATCCTTTCTTTCTTTCTCTGTTCCTTTATAATTTTTTCCATTCTCTCCTTTCCTTTTTCTTTAACTTTCCTTCTCCTTTTTCTTTCTCTCTTCCTTTCTCTTATTTTCCTTTCTTTTCCTTTCTCTTTAATCAATTGTCTCTTCTCTCTTCTCCGCCCCGCCGGCCACACACCCAATAAATTAACGACATACATATTAACCACAGCTCAGGTAGAGAGGCGATCAGAGGCGACCACCCACTATATACCCTTGGCCTGTCTGAGCTCCCTTCGTCATGGTGATGGTGGTGATAGTGGTGGTGGTGGTGGTGGTGATACTGATGGTGGTAGTAGTAAGGTGGTGGGGATAGTGATGGTAAGGTGGTAGTGGTAAGGTGGTGGTATAGTGAAGGTGGTGGTGGTGGTATAGTGAAGGTGGTGGTAAGGTGGTGGTATAGTGAAGGTGGTGGTGTTAAGGCGGTGGTGGTAGTGGTGGTGGTGTTGGTAAGGTGGTGGTATAGTGAAGGTGGTGGTGATGGTAGTGGCGGTGGTGGTGGTGTTAAGGCGGTGGTGTTGGTAAGGTGGTGGTGTTAAGGCGGTGGTATAGTGAAGGTGGTGGTGGTAATGTGGTGGTATAGTGAAGGCGGTGGTGATGATAGTGGTGGTGATGGTAGTGGCGGTGGTGGTGGCGGCAAGGTGGTGGTGGTGGTGGTGCATCAGATCAAGGGGCGTGATAAAGACAGGCGGCGAGGCAATGGGTGAACTAAGAGAGATAGACGGACACTGTATTGAAGGGTGCGCCAGACGGCTTTAGATTACATAATGAATAGATGATGGGATAAGAGGAAAGCCGTGATGATATATGACTATAAAAAATGTTATAAAGTAAAAAAAAAAATAAGATGATTGATTGTGATTATCTGAGCGACTAAACTTAATCTTTTTAAGGGGATATTTCTTTTTAAGGGGATATTTCTTTTTAAGGGGATATTTCTTTTTAAGGGGGATATTTCTTTTTAAGGGGTATTTCTTTTTAAGGGGGTATTTCTTTTTAAGGGGGTATTTCTTTTTAAGGGGATATTCTTTTTAAGGGGATATTTCTTTTTAAGGGGGTATTTCTTTTAAGGGGTATTTCTTTTTAAGGGATATTTCTTTTTAAGGGGATATTTCTTTTTAAGGGGATATTTCTTTTTAAGGGGATATTTCTTTTTAAGGGGATATTTCTTTTTAAGGGGATATTTCTTTTTAAGGGGATATTTCTTTTTAAGGGGATATTTCTTTTTAAGGGGATATTTCTTTTTAAGGTGTTACTTTTGTAGTTTGTTATAATAACTAATGAACGGTATTGTTAAAATATGGGTCGTTTGAGAGAGAGAGAGAGAGAGAGAGAGAGAGAGAGAGAGAGAGAGAGAGAGAGAGAGAGAGAGAGAGTCCAACAGTGTTACTTTCAACCCCCTCCCTCGAAAAAAGAAGCCATTTCCTTCTTGCTTCAATAACCTAAATAGACTGCCATTATCATCATCAGTCTAAGGTTACTTGTATGTAGCCTGTGTGGGGGTGAGGAGGAGGAGGAAGAGAAGAGAAAAAAGGAGGAGGAGGAGAAGAAGAAAAAGAAACTGGAACTGGAGGAGGAGGAGAAGAAAGAAGTAGAAAGTGGGCGAGGAGGAGGAGAAAGAAGAAGAAGAAGAAGAAGAAGGAGGAAGGAGGAAGAGGAAGAAGAAGAAGAAGAAGAAGAAGAAAGGAGGAAGAGGAAGAAGAAAAAAGAGGGGAGGAGGAGAAGCGAGGAAGAAGAAAGAGAGGAAGAAGAAAGAGAGGAAGAAGAAAGAGAGGAAGAAGAAAGAGAGAGGAGGAGAGGAGAAGGAGGAGGACTTCATAGCATATCATTAGCATTTATACAAGTTGCTAAGTCAATATAATCATTTGCCGCCGCAGAGTGGGTTTTGATGATGAAGGAAAATATGAAGTAGGAAAAAGAAAATAGGTGGAGGAGTTGTCGAAGAAAGAAGGAACAAGGGAGTTGAAGAAGCAAGTGACGAATGGGTTTTGGATGAAGGAAAAGATTTAAGTTGGAAAAAGAAAACAGATGGAGGAATAAGTAGTCAAAGAAAGGAGGAATAAGTAGTCAAAGAAAGAAGGAGGAATAAGTAGTCAAAGAAAGAAGGAACAAGTAGTCAAAGAAAGAAGGAGGAATAAGTAGTCAAAGAAAGAAGGAACAAGTAGTCAAAGAAAGAAGGAGGAATAAGTAGTCAAAGAAAGGAGGAATAAGTAGTCAAAGAAAGAAGGAGGAATAAGTAGTCAAAGAAAGAAGGAACAAGTAGTCAAAGAAAGAAGGAGGAATAAGTAGTCAAAGAAAGAAGGAACAAGTAGTCAAAGAAAGAAGGAACAAGTAGTCAAAGAAAGGAGGAATAAGTAGTCAAAGAAAGAAGGAACAAGTAGTCAAAGAAAGAAGGAACAAGTAGTCAAAGAAAGAAGGAACAAGTAGTCAAAGAAAGAAGGAGGAATAAGTAGTCAAAGAAAGAAGGAACAAGTAGTCAAAGAAGAAGAACAAGTAGTCAAAGAAAGAAGGAACAAGTAGTCAAAGAAAGAAGGAACAAGTAGTCAAAGAAAGAAGGAACAAGTAGTCAAAGAAAGGAGGAATAAGTAGTCAAAGAAAGAAGGAACAAGTAGTCAAAGAAAGAAGGAGGAATAAGTAGTCAAAGAAAGAAGGAATAAGTAGTCAAAGAAAGAAGGAGGAATAAGTAGTCAAAGAAAGAAGGAATAAGTAGTCAAAGAAAGGAGGAGGAATACGTAGTCAAAGAAAGAAGAAACAAGTAGTCAAAGAAAGAAGGAGGAATACGTAGTCAAAGAAGAAGGAGGAATAAGTAGTCAAAGAAAGAAGGAGGAATACGTAGTCAAAGAAGAAGGAGGAATAAGTAGTCAAAGAAAGAAGGAACAAGTAGTCAAAGAAAGAAGGAGGAATAAGTAGTCAAAGAAAGAAGGAATAAGTAGTCAAAGAAAGGAGGAATAAGTAGTCAAAGAAAGGAGGAGGAATAAGTAGTCAAAGAAAGGAGGAGGAAGTAGTCAAAGAAAGAAGGAACAAGTAGTCAAGAAAGAAGGAATAAGTAGTCAAAGAAAGAAGGAATAAGTAGTCAAAGAAAGAAGGAACAAGTAGTCAAAGAAAGAAGAAGGAACAAGTAGTCAAGAAAGAAGGAACAAGTAGTCAAAGAAAGAAGGAACAAGTAGTCAAAGAAAGAAGGAGGAACAAGTAGTCAAAGAAAGAAGGAATAAGTAGTCAAAGAAAGAGGAATAAGTAGTCAAAGAAAGAAGGAGAATAAGTAGTCAAAGAAAGAAGGAGGAATAAGTAGTCAAAGAAAGGAGGAATAAGTAGTCAAAGAAAGAAGGAACAAGTAGTCAAAGAAAGAAGGAACAAGTAGTCAAAGAAAGAAGGAGGAACAAGTAGTCAAAGAAAGAAGGAATAAGTAGTCAAAGAAAGAAGGAACAAGTAGTCAAAGAAAGAAGGAGGAATAAGTAGTCAAAGAAAGAAGGAATAAGTAGTCAAAGAAAGGAGGAATAAGTAGTCAAAGAAAGAAGGAGGAATAAGTAGTCAAAGAAAGAAGGAGGAATAAGTAGTCAAAGAAAGGAGGAATAAGTAGTCAAAGAAAGAAGGAACAAGTAGTCAAAGAAAGAAGGAACAAGTAGTCAAAGAAAGAAGGAGGAACAAGTAGTCAAAGAAAGAGAGGAACAAGTAGTCAAAGAAAGAAGGAACAAGTAGTCAAAGAAAGAAGGAAAAGTAGTCAAAGAAAGAAGGAATAAGTAGTCAAAGAAAGAAGAGGAACAAGTAGTCAAGAAAGAAGGAGGAATAAGGTAGTTCAAAGAAAGAAGGAATAAGTAGTCAAAGAAGAAAGGGGGAATAAGTAGTCAAAGAAAGAAGGAAAGTAGTCAAGAAGAGAGGGATAAATGTCAAAGAAAGAAGGAGGAATAAGTAGTCAAAGAAAGAAGGAGGAATAAGTAGTCAAAGAAAGGAGGAATAAGTAGTCAAAGAAAGAAGGAACAAGTAGTCAAAGAAAGAAGGAATAAGTAGTCAAAGAAAGGAGGAATAAGTAGTCAAAGAAAGAAGGAACAAGTAGTCAAAGAAAGAAGGAACAAGTAGTCAAAGAAAGGAGGAAAAGTAGTCAAAGAAAGAAGGAACAAGTAGTCAAAGAAAGAAGGAGGAATAAGTAGTCAAAGAAAGAAGGGAACAAGTAGTCAAGAAAGGAGGAAAATAGTCAAGAAAGAAGGAACAAGTAGTCAAAGAAAGAGAGGAAAAGTAGTCAAAGAAAGAAGGAATAAGTAGTCAAAGAAAGAAGAGAGGAACAAGTAGTCAAAGAAAGGAGGAATAAGTAGTCAAAGAAAGAAGGAATAAGTAGTCAAAGAAAGAAGGAGGAATAAGTAGTCAAAGAAAGAAGGAATAAGTAGTCAAAGAAAGAAGGAGGAATAAGTAGTCAAAGAAAGAAGGAATAAGTAGTCAAAGAAAGAAGGAGGAATAAGTAGTCAAAGAAGAAGGAGAATAAGTAGTCAAAGAAAAAGGAGGAATAAGTAGTCAAAGAAAGAAGGAGGAATAAGTAGTCAAAGAAAGAAGGAGGAATAAGTAGTCAAAGAAAGAAGGAGGAATAAGTAGTCAAAGAAAGAAGGAGGAATAAGTAGTCAAAGAAAGAAGGAGGAATAAGTAGTCAAAGAAAGAAGGAGGAATAAGTAGTCAAAGAAAGAAGGAGGAATAAGTAGTCAAAGAAAGAGAGGAATAAGTAGTCAAAGAAAGAAGGAACAAGTAGTCAAAGAAAGAAGGAGGAATAAGTAGTCAAAGAAAGAGAGGAATAAGTAGTCAAAGAAAGAAGGAGCAAGTAGTCAAAGAAAGAAGGAGGAATACGTAGTCAAAGAAAGGAGGAGGAATAAGTAGTCAAAGAAAGAAGGAGCAAGTAGTCAAAGAAAGAAGGAGGAATACGTAGTCAAAGAAGAGGAGGAATAAGTAGTCAAAGAAAGAAGAGGAAAAGTAGTCAAAAAGAAGGAGGAATAAGTAGTCAAAGAAAGAAGGAGGAATAAGTAGTCAAAGAAGAAGGAGAATAAGTAGTCAAAGAAAGAAGGAGGAAAAGTAGTCAAAGAAAGAAGGAGGAATAAGTAGTCAAAGAAAGAGGAGGAATAAGTAGTCAAAGAAAGAAGGAGGAACAAGTAGTCAAAGAAAGAAGGAGGAATAAGTAGTCAAAGAAAGAAGGAACAAGTAGTCAAAGAAAGAAGGAGGAACAAGTAGTCAAAGAAAGAAGGAGGAATAAGTAGTCAAAGAAAGAAGGAACAAGTAGTCAAAGAAAGAAGGAACAAGTAGTCAAAGAAAGAAGGAACAAGTAGTCAAAGAAAAAAGGAGAAAGTAGTCAAAGAAAGAAGGAGAAAGTAGTCAAAGAAAGAAGGAAAAGTAGTCAAAGAAAGAGAGGAAAAGTAGTCAAAGAAAGAAGGAACAAGTAGTCAAAGAAAGAAGGAGAATAAGTAAGTCCAGAACGAGACATTCCAAGCGGTGTGGTTACAGTTTTTAGATTTTTTTTATTAGAACAGTAAGGACAAGTGGTTAAAAGGTAAATAAGTTAAGGCAGTAATTGTTCAGAATCTCAACGCACTATCTTAACTCTTTTGATAATGTTTTGTGATCATTTGAAGTGTCCAGTTCTTTGTTGTTATATAGGACTATCATCATTATCATTCTTTCAAATTGATATCTTCTCTCCTTGTTGTTTTTGTGTAATTTGTGTCGTTTTTATTTTGTTATATAGGCTTCATGTTTTAATTTCATATTGTTAGTATCTTCTTCCTTTGTTTCTTTCTTCAATTTTATTTTCCTCTTGATTTTTTATTTGCTGCTATGTTTTCCTCTTCCTTCAATCTCTCCTCTACCTCTCTCCTTGCTTTCCATTACGTATTTTTCCTCCTCTCCATCTCTTTATCTATAGAGCTCCACTCTCCCAACCTCTCACACCATCCCTAATAAGCTCCATAAAGTACAGTATCAGAACCTAGTATCCTTAGAGTCCTAGAAGGTCTTTAGAGTCCAAACGCAAAAGTCACAAATCCCAGTTGAATGACCCAGCTTGAGTTAAAGGAGCAGGAACTACCTATTTTCTTTAGTTTATATTTGGTCCTTTTTTCATGGTTTTAGAAATGTATGGTCTGGAGACGAAGGTGAGGGAATGATGAGAGAGAGGGGATAGGGGCTGAGAAGGAGATGACGTAGATTTTAAGGTGTTGTGTTCTTAAGACATGTTTACAAGTGTTAACTAAATTTATGTGTGTGGGGGGTGTGGATTATGAAACAACAGCAGGGAAGTACAAGAAGTTACGTGAGATTTATTAGAAAAGAATTCTACTAGTTGTTGTGTCTTCTTCGCCTTCTATCCACTTAGAACTACTTTTTATCCTGGGGTGTGTCGGGTGGAGATGTCTGTCACACGCAAACAGAAGGGAAGAATCTAGCAAGTAAGGAGATATTAGACACATAGATGGTGATATTAGGTGGGATTGTGTGTGTAAGATAGAGAGATTACTGGTCTGTGGCATCAGGTTTAGATTTGTCACACGCTTGTTACTAAGGAATCACAAAGAAAAAGCACACATAAGTGTTATTGGTCGTTTTTAGGTTACTATTACGTATATTTTGCTTATTTGTTTTGTTATCTTTTATTGGTACAACACACACACACACACCAACACACACACACAATTGTACCCTCCGATTATGTTATTTTCAACTAACTGTATAATCTATTTTACACACACACCACACACACACACACACACACACACACACACACACACACACACACACACACACACACACACGTCCACACACACACACACACGTCACCACACACACAAGTCCCACACACAACAACAACAAGTCACACACACACACAAGTCACACACACACACAAGTCACACACACACACCAAGTCACACAACACACACAAGTAAACCACACGTCACACCACACAAGTCACACACACACACAAGTCCCCACACACATCACACAAGTCCACACAACGTACACACAACAAGTCACACACACACAAGTCACACACACACACGTCACACACAAGCACACACACACACAAGTCACACACACACACAAGTCACACACACACACAAGCACACACACAAAACAAGTCAACACACACACACAAGTCACACACACACACAAGTCACACACACACACACAAGTCACACACACGCACACACACACAAGTCACACACACACACACACAAGTCACACACACACACACAATCACACACACCACACACAAGTCACACACACACCCCACAAGTCACACACACACACACACACACGTCACACCACAACAACCACACACAAGTCACACACACACACACAAGTCACACACACACACACAAGTCACACACACACACACAAGTCCACACACACACACACAAGTCACACACACACACAAGTCACACACACACACAAGTCACACACACACACACAAGTCACACACACACACAAGTCACACACACACACAAGTCACACACACACACAAGTCACACACACACACAAGTCACACACACACACAAGTCACACACACACACAAGTCACACACACACACAAGTCACACACACACACAAGTCACACACAACAACACAAAAGTCACACACACACACAAGTCACACAAACACAAGCCACACCACACAGTCACACACACACACAAGTCCAACACACAAAAACACAAGTCACACACACACACAAGTCACACACACACACAAGTCACACACACACACGTCACACACACACACACAGTCACACACACACACACGTCACACACACACACAAGTCACACACACACACACAGTCACACACACACACACAAGTCCACACAACACACACCACAAGTCACACACACACACACAAGTCACACACACACACACAAGTCACACACACACACACAAGTCACAACACACACACAAGTCACACACACCACACAAGTCCACACACACACACAAGTCACACACACACACACAAGTCACACACACACCACACAAGTCACACACACACACACACAAGTCACACCACACACAGTCACACACACACAGTCACACACAACACAATCACACACAACACAAGTCACACACACACACAACACCAAGTCACACACACACAACAGTCAACGCACACACAGTCACCACACACACAGTCACACACACACACACACACAAGTCACACACACACACACACCACAAGTCACACACACACACACACAAGTCACACACACACACACAGTCACACACACACACACACACAAGTCACCACACACACACAACACACAGTCACACACACACACACACAAGTCACACACAACAACACACAAGTCACACACACACACACACACACAAGTCACACACACACACACACAAGTACACACACAACACAACACACAGTCACACACAACACACCACAACACACAGTCACCACACACAGTCCCACACACAAGTCACACACACCACACAGTCACACACACACACACACAGTCACACACACACACACACAACAACAGTCACCACAACACACACACAGTCACACACACACACAAGTACACAACACACAGACACAGTCACACACACACAACCACACACACACACAGTCACACACACCACACACACCGTCACACACACACAAGTACACACACACACACACAGTCACACACACACAAGTCAACACCACACACACAGTCCACACACACACACACCACAGTCAACACACACACACAGTCACACACACACACACGTCACACACACACACACAGTCCACACACACACCAACAGTCCACACACACACAAGTCACACCACACACACAGTCACAGTCACACACACACACACACATCAGTCACACACACACACACAAGTCACACACAACGTCACACAGACACCACACCAGACACAGCACACACACAGTCACACACAGTCACACACACACAGTCACACACACACATCACACAGCACACAGTCACACCACCACACACAGTCAACACAACACTCAGTCACACACACGACACAGTCACACACACGTCACACACAACGCTCACAGTCACACACACACTCACACACACACGCCTACAGTCACACACACACCAGTCACACACACGTCACACCACCACACACATCCACACACACTCACACACACGCACACACTCACACACACAGTCACACACAGCACACACACACACCACACACACCACATCACCCACACACACACACACTCAGTCACACACACACACACACACACACACACACACAGTCACACACACACAGTCAAAAACACAGCAACACACACACACACACACACACACACACACACACACACTCAGTCACACACACACACACACACACACTGTCACACACACTCAGTCACACACACACACAGTTCTAAATAATAAGAAGGTATAAACAAACACTTTAATCATAACATTTAAGGCATCCTGGAAACTTTTTTCCTTTTTTTATCCAATCACTGGTCCACTTGTTAGCACAACTTTATATAGACCAGCTGGCGACCTGCACGTGTGGCGAGATAACAGCTGCTGCTCCTCACTGATAACAACAACAACAACACCAAAGTTTGAAGGGCACGTGGGTTAAGAGGTGTTTACGACAGACGTGCATTTGGGTTGCCGTTTTTGTGACTATTATTATTATTTTTTTATTTTTGTGTCAGACCAATTGCAGAACTTATACGTGTTGCCGCTTTTGTGACTATTATTATTATTACTTTTTGTGTGTGTGTGTGTGTCAGACCAATTGCAGAACTTATACGTGTTGCCGCTTTTGTGACTATTATTATTATTACTTTTTGTGTGTGTGTGTGTCAGACCAATTGCAGAACTTATACGTGTTGCCGCTTTTGATACCTCTTTGTTGTTGTTGTTGTTGTTGTTGTCTCTTTACACGTCAGACCAGTTGCAGAATGTAAACATACCCCGGGTGAGCTTAATGTTACCTGCTGATCTAGTTTTAATTAAGTGGGAAGTAGAAGGTGGTGGATGGTGATGGATGGTGAATTTTTCATTCATACATATTAAGAGATGGAATGATCTATCTGGGTAGTTGTGTATAATAATAATAATAATAATAATAATAATTATAATAATAGTCAAATAGGAATAATAATAATAGAATAGAATGATAGTATATTGATTGCATCCAGACAGGACATAAACTAAGGTATTTATATTTAATACTACAAAAAGAGAAGAATCGTACGTGCTAAGCTCAATGTATTCTTTATTACAACGACACCCTGGCAGCCGCTGAGCTATTGCGTCACGTGGTCACTCGCTCAAGTATATAAGCCGTCGGTGATGCATTTACTGTGGGGAGTGAAGGCCTGCAACCCCCATTGAGCCATTAATGTGACCCTCCAACCAGCCCACCACACGCCACCACTTTCATTCTTTCCACCATCACTGTTACCACATCACCATCACCACCACCACCACTACTACTACTAATACCACCATTTTCAAGACTTTCATTCCACTACTACATTAGCGCTCACCAAAATACGTACTACTACCTACTACAAATACTACTACTACTACTATTTTTTATACTATCTACTACTATTACTTTTACTACTACTACTACTACTACTTATACTACTATTACCACTTCTACTACAAATAATACTATACTACTATTTGTTATACTATCTACTACTATTACTTTTACTACTAGTACTATACTACTACTTATACTACTATTACCACTACTACTACAAATACTACTACTTCTACCTACTACTATTATTACTACTACTTCTACTACTACTACTATTTTAAATACTTATAATACACGATTGCCACCTGAGTAGTCCAAAATAATCTGTTAATTACCCACAATAGTTAATTAATGTTTTATTTACACACACACACACACACACACACACAGACACACACAGACACACACAGACACACACACACCTGTTGTCCTGGTCTTGCAAAGGTGAGGGAGTCGAGGCTGAATTAAAGGGTCGAATGTCGATCGGGAAAAACTGAAATGTCAGCCTTCGATTAGAGGCATACACCGATTTCCACCATGATTTACATTTCTCTTTTCATACAACTTTACTTTTATTATATTCCTCTCTTTTTTTTCTTTCTCTTTCTCCTATTTTTCTTTCTCTTTTTCTCTATCTTTCTTTTTCTCTTTCTTTTCCTCTTTTTCTCTTTCTCTTCCTCTTTTTCTTTCTTAATTTTTTTCTTTCTTTCTCTTTCTCTCTCTTTCTCTCTCTCTTTCCCTCTCTCTCTCTCTCTCTCTCTCTCTCTCTCTCTCTCTCTCTCTCTCTCTCTCTCTCTCTCTCTCTCTCTCTCTCTCTCTCTCTCTCTCTCTCTCCAGGTAAATTATGTATACAATTCTGGATTAAGATTTTAGTATTACCGTATTTTCTTTCGTTGTATTAGATCAACTGTGGTTTATTTAATGGGACATACCGTGTTTGTGATCTATATGATATGATCTGTTACACGTCCTTCGTAACGGTGATCGGTAATCTGTAGAGAGAAAAACAAGATGTATTCATTGTAGTTGATTCACACACACACACACACAGACACACACACAGACACACACACACACACACACACACACACCACACACACACACACACACACAGACACACACACCACCACACACACAGACACACACACACACACACACAGACACACACACAGACACACACACACACACACACACACACACACACACACACACACACACACACACACACACACACACACACACACACACACCTTTTTATTTTACAGCGTTAAGAATTGATTTAAGATGAGGATATCCTGTTTATGTATATTATGAATTATTATTATTTTTTATTCCTAGTTTCCGTAGTTGAGAAGTTTACCTTGCTTGATAAAAAGAGAGGAGGCGGCAAGCAGAAATAAGGAAATTAAGACAGACAATTGAGGTTATGCTGATTGACTACTGCTATTTTATTATCTGCTTTTTGATGTACAAGTTTTTATATATGTAAGAAAAAAGTACAAGTTTTTATATATGTAAGAAAAAAGTACAAGTTTTTATATATGTAAGAAAAAAGTTCAAGTTTTTATATATGTAAGAAAAAAGTAAAAAAATTATATATGTAAGAAAAAAACACATTTTGTCGGAAGTGGATCTATGTTTGTTACAAAACTTAATATTTCAGCATAGCCTATGAGTTAATTACTTTTTTTTAGATCTATATTCAGTATGTAATCATAATAATTCAACAGACTAGTATATGAATTTTATATTTATTTTATATTTTTTGTTTTCTGTGAGATCTATATTCAGTAGTATGTAGTAATCAGTGTCTATGGGTGACTTTTCGGTGTGTGATATCATGGTTAGCTGGGCGGCCGAGATAACTGACTATTTATTGCTTTAACTTATCTACCTTTTAAGCCATCTGTGTGATTAATAACTTAAGAAGAAAAAACTAAAAAACAACTTAAAGGCGTCCGTCCACATCACCCCGCCAGACAGTCACCCTCGACGCACACCCTCCACGCCAATAGTCACCCTTCAAGCCCCCTCACCCTTCAAAAGTGCATCGGGAACAAACAGGAATGGACGCGTGACCTTCTCCTCAGACCTTTATGTACAAATAGAAGCAAGAATAACCCCGCCACACCTGTCTTCACCGCAATGCACATGGAATTATGAAAACGCTTATAATACTACTACTACTACTAATAATAATAATTTCACCCGAAGGCATATAGTTAACAGCAACATACATGAGCAAATGAACTTAAGTACTAAAGGTAACTTAAGCCCCATTCTTAACATTTAATGCCTTAACTGATCTACTTTTCAAACCATCTGTGTGCTTGATAACTGTTCAATTACTGTAGCTCACTGTTAACATAGCGGTTATAACTGATCTTTAGCATTTACTACCTTAACTTATCTATTTTTTAAAGTTTAAACTATCTGTGTGCTTAATAACTGGTAAAAAAATAATCCCAAGAGTTCAATTACTTAACATAGCGATGATAAGTTACTATCGAATAAAGGTGAAAGGGTGAGTTAAAAGCAGTAAAAGAGACTATCATATTATATCCATGAAGGGAAGGGTAGATGTCTCCCTTTGCTCTCCCTCGCCCTCTCCATCGCATTACTTTCCCCTCCAACAGCCCGCCGCCCCTCGCCCTCCCCTCGTTCAAGGTCATGAGGGCAGGGCGCACGTTGGGGCTGCCGCAGAAGGCCACTAGGTCAGGTGGGGTCGTGGTAGCATATGTCACCTGATAACCTTGCTTACTTCCCGAAGGTACCAATTCTCTTATCTCTCGAGGGGAATGGTTTTTTTTCCTGTGCTATTTCCCGTCACCAGGTCGCTCCAGTTACGTTAAAAAGACGCTGAGCCGCTGATAAGGAGAGGAATGATGGTGAAAGTAGGACGATACAGTGAAATCTTTATCAGGCCAGTTTACGTGAAAATAATATAATTCTTCCAACCTAGATAGAAGTACTGGGTGGATTTATTTGCCGCGCTAATTGTTTTCATTATTTTTATATTATTTTATATTACCTATATTTTTTATTTTATACTATTTATATTATTTTTAAATTTATTAATCACACAAATGGCTTAAAAGGTAGGTCAGTTAAGGCAGTAAATGTTCAGAATCAGAATCAATGATGTCGATGAATGACCTAGATAACTATGATGTATACAAGTGTTAAGATTGCAGCTGTAACTGGGGTAGTATTTCGACCTTTATCATTAATTAAAACTGTCATTGATAACCATTACAAGGCCAATGCTAAACACTAAAATGCCAGTCTTCACAAACATACCTGCAAATATATTGAGTTTAATTAAATTTACAACTATGAAAATTACTACTTAACTCTTTGATTGTAAGGTGAAAATTGTAATTGTGGGTTTAAATCACCATTTATCGGCGAATTGTGAGGTTACGTAACTCATTCTTGTGTTGTGTGTGTGTGTGTGTGTGTGTGTGTGTGAGGTGTGTGGTGTGTGTTGTGTGTGTGACCTAGATCATTGGCTTTTTCAACCGATCTCTTAAGCACCGTCTCTATATTTATGCAATTCTCTTAATACCACGACCCAAATGTACAAGTTTCTACAACAATGTCGTCGCCTTTGTTCTGGAGTAACCTTTTATATTATGACCTGCTTAGAAAACTTTAACTTCCTTTTTTTCTTATATAATATCAATTTTATTTATTTCCTTTGTGGGACATCAAATTGTTTCAACCTTTTTTTTAGCCGTAGTCTGCGATAAAAATTGCGTCATACACCTAACAATGATAACATGTTGATAAGGACACAAGAGGCTCAGTCACGCTCTTACGGTTACTATGATAATAATAATAATTGTGTAACAGTACCTGGCTGGATTCGAACCCGAGCACCGGCGTCTTAGCCACCTCGCTGTACGGAGGTAGGGTGGCTAAGGGCCCTGTGCTTGGGTTCGAATCCCACCAGGTACTGCTACACAATTTGTCTTAACCGAAGGCATACAGTAAAAACAACAACATAATATATATACTTGAGTAATGAACTGAACCCCTTCACGCCCAATCTTTCCTTTGCTATAAAAAAATCGTATGTTGTCAAGCCATAAAATTACGAAAAGTAACTGAATATACCAAATTAGTTAGTGGACAAGGATACTAAACAGGTCATATCTATAGATTATTGCTTATACTCACTAAAAACCGTCTAATGGTACCCAAATAACAATGGAAATTACGTTCTGGGTCTCAAGGTGTTAAGTACTAAAGCAAATACAAAGTAATGGTACTACAGTTATATTATGTTACAGGGTTGAGGAGTTGCCTTCTTTTTATCAGCTGTGTTGTAAATGCTGGATGAAAAAAGACTAGGTAAAAGTATGTATATTAATTAGATGGCTGGTGTTATCGCATTGTATTGTCGCCCATCTTATCTTTGTTATCTACGCCGCCTCGACAAGGACGATAGAAGGGAAAGGAGAAGGAATGTTTTGTGTAACTTTCTTTTTTGTATTTTTCTTATTGTTTGATCTTTTTTTTTGTTTAGTTTTTTGTCATTTTTGTTTAGTAGGTTATGGTGCGTCCTTGTGGTGTTACGCTTGTATATTGTGTGTCCTTTTTTTATGCTTTTTTTGAGAGAGAAAAGAAAGAAAGAGAGAGAGGGGGGAAGAACGCAAGAAGGCAGTGAAACGCCTGTAAGGGGAGATCAAGGGCATAGTTAGATGGGGTAAGAGATGGCAAATGAAGTGTGCAACAGAGAAGAGGGAAAAAAGAAGTTTAGTTTTATATTAATTAATCTATTTATTTGTTTATTTTCCATTTGTGCCTATACATTTTTTTTTTTTTTTTATATATATATTAATTAATCAATTTATTTATTTATTCATTTTTTTTCCATTTATGCCTATAGCGCCTGTAGGCAGTGACCTCCAGGGGTGGGATGGTAGGCCCTGGAGGTTCACTTGAGGGCTGTGATGGTTGGCCCTCGCCCGTGGTGGCGCAGGCAGGATTTTTATAGTGACGCCTGTAATTAGAGGCTCATGCCGCCCCCCTGTGTCCTCCGATGCACTCGCAATCGAAGGTAGAGTTGATGGGCAGCATCACAGTCTAACTTGTGTGGGTTATGCATTTGGGGGTTCACTCGTAGGCCCACCCCTAATAAGTGCCGCACAAATCACCCAGCAACGTGACGAAACCTCACACACACACCTGCACCCCCCCCCCCCCCCCCACCCCCCCCCCACACACACTTTAAACAAATACTTTTTTATGGAGTTACTTTCGACTACAACTAACGCTTCAAAACACCTTATATATATGATCTCAAAACAACAACAAATAATTATTAGTTAGAATAAACATTACCCTTTACACAACCTTCCTTTCCTCCCTTCTCATATCACCCCCCCCCCCCAACACACACACATGAATCATAGCAGGGTGACTGGGTGCCATATCGCGGGGGTGGCTGAGTTGGCCCCCCCTCAGTGGTTTATGACCTCCGCACACCCCAGCCAATACCGGCCCGGATCACGCCACTCCATTTGTTGCCTCCTTATATTAACTTGAGGCCGACTTTGATGGTATTTGTGGAGCCGCGAGACCGCTTGGAGGGCACGACTGTGACATGACGAGGGATTGGCGCTGCAAGAAGAAGAGGAGGAAGGAAGAGTAGTGAGGAGGAGGAGCAGTGAAGAAGAGGAGTATGAGCAGGAGTGAGCAAGGAGAGAAGGAGGGGATAGGAGGAAAGAAGGAGGGGGTGAGAGGAGGGAGGAAGAGGAGGAGGAAGGCAGAGAAGGAAGGAGGAGGAAGGAAGAGGAGAAGGAAGGAAGGAAGGAGGAGGAAGGAAGAGGAGAAGGAAGGAAGGAAGGAGGAGGAAGGAAGAGAGGAAGGAAGAAGAGAAGGAGGGGGTAGGAGGGAGGAAGAGAAGGAGGGAGGAAGAGAAGGAGGAAGGAAGAGGAAGAGGAGGAAGGAAGGAGGAGGAGGAGGAGGAGGAGGAGGAGGAGGAAGGAAGGAAGGAAGGAGGAGTGAGGAGGAGGAGGAGGAAGGAGGAGGAGAAGGAAGGAAGAAGAGAAGGAAGGAGGAGGAAGAAAGAGGAGAAGGAAGGAGGATGAAGGAAGAAAAGGAGGATGAAGGAAGAAAAGGAGGAAGGAGGAGGAGGAGGAGGAAGAAAAGGAGAAGAGGAAGGGGTATGAGGAAAAGTTAAATTAAATTGAGGGCAAAGATTTGAAAGTACACGATAAAATAGACAGAGATCGAGAAAGGAAGGAATACTAGATAGATACTGCCTTGGTATGCTGAGAATGAGGAAAAGGGAAATTAAATGGTGTATCAAAGAAATAAAGATGTAGTAAAAATGTGTATGATAGACATAGATGAGGAAGGTAAGAATACGTTACTATGATACGGTATCTTATTACTATGGATTCAATTTATAGTTTCTACGAGGCAGCGGTTTTTTGGAGACTGAATGACAGACAGTAAACCATAGTAGCTGGTGCTGTGTAGGTGGTGTGTGCGTGCGTGCGTGTGTGCGTTAAAAAACTAGAACATGACCACCAAGCTTTTTTGGTTATACAAGTTAGATCCATTAAAAGTTACATAGTATATCTACTACAGTTTTCGTAGTGTAGTGGTTATCACGTGCGCCTCACACGCGCAAGGTCCCCGGTTCGATCCCGGGCGAAAACAAAGTATCTTTTTTACAGGAACTACCTCGTGTAGGTCTCGCGGCCTCTTGTAGCTTCCTTATTTTCTCATGTTCTTGTTTCTCAAGTTACATACATTACAACTACAAGTTACATGTAGTTATTCACCTACATAGTTTTGAGGTCATTAGGTTGGCGACTGAAATAATGAAAGGTCAAAGTTCCGCTTAAAGGTTTTCTTTCTTTTGCGTGTTTGTATTCGATATAGGAACTATGAGCTAAAATCTGATGCATTTTCAATTTGTATCCATGTATTCCATGTAATTTCATTTGTATCTGCATTGCTATATGTGTCCCAACGGAACACTCGGGGGGGGGAGAGAGAGAGAGAGAGGTTTCTAGGACATGATTAAGAGATGTGGGTGGTAAAGATAAAAGGAGGAAAAAAGGTGCATGAAAGACTCTGATAAGATAAGATGCGAGAATCATTACATTACTGAATCAGAGAGATTGTTTCTTAAATTTGAAATTTATTGACGTAAACAAGAGCCCACGATGACGCAGGTTACGTATGCCTACTTTTCCGATACTTGGTACCTGGGGAAACCTGGGGAAGGTGACTGTGGTACCCCGGTTGTCACACTAGCCCTGTGTCCCGGGGTAACGGTTTGCCATCCACCACAGGCTCAAAGGATAATGCAACAGAGATGTGCACCGAGGCCACGCGCAGCATAGCGTATGCCCCATCTTTACCTTACCTTCCTTCGTTATTCTTTCTTTTCCTTATCTATACATTTCACACACAACCTCACATCTTTTTATTTATAATAGTTTACACTTTTATCTTAGTGTTATGTTTGTTTTAGTGTGTTTTATCTTAGCTGTTCTTACTTAACCTTACCTTACATACATCCATAGACCACTGTATACCTGGACTGTTCACGCGACAATGTTTTGAATTGCGGGGCTGCATAGGGGCCCGCGGGGCGCCCGACAAAGAGATATAGTGGTCTATGGACTATCATATAGACTGGTTTATCAGTATATATGGTATACTGTAATCTTCGTAAATGTTTGTTCTATAATATTATCAAATAAAAAAAACAGTAAAACACGCTAAAGAAATGCAATTACGAGACTATGAAGAAATATGCATGAACTTAATATTCACTTAACTCTTCGCCATTTAAAACTTTGCGAGTCAACTTTTATCATTAAGGGTATCAATAGAAGCGCAATTTTATTAGCTTTCCATTGATGTATTGCGCGATGTATTGATGTATTGATTCCCTTGCGCGACAGGCCGATATTCCGTGCGCAGTCCAGGTATATAGTGGTCTATGATACATCCTATTATTTTATCTCTTACTTACCTTTACCATCAAAATTATTTACCACTCCTACACGTGTTGTTGTGAAGTGGCGTCACCGTGTGCATGACTTAACATTACCGCCGTGTGTTATGCTGGATTAACATAACATGCGCATAGGGGCAGGAGGAGGAGGAGGAGGAAGTGGAGGAGGAGGAGAAAGGGTGTGAGGGGAGGCGGGGAAGGAGAAAGGGTGGGAGAGAAGGAGAGGAGAAGGGGAGGCGGGGAAGGAGAAAGGGTGTGAGGGAAGGAGGGAGAGGGAGAGGGGGGGGGGAAGGTAAGCAAAGGGTGAACATGCAAGGGGTTTAACATGCAGCCACACGAATTGTTTTTGCATTTTTTTTCTTGTCGCCACACTTCAGTTAGTTCTTTGCCCTGTTCCTTTTTTCCTCCTCCTCCTCCTCTTGTCCTCTTCCTCACCCCCCTCCTCCTCCTCCTCCTCCTCGTACAGTACAAACAGTTGGAAATTTTTTACCTCTTTCTATTCTGTACATAAATAAGAAGCGTTGAATTCTTGTATATAATCACACACACACACACACACACACACACACACACACACACACACACACACACACACACACACACACACACACACACACACACACACACACACCACACACACACACACACACACACACACACACACACACACACACACACACACAAAAGACCCCGGACAATCTGTGTGTGCAGTATACATAGCTGCATATTTTATTACTTGAAACTAGATACTTGAAAGCAGGCACCACCCATGCCGTTGTCTGTTACTCCATTCAACTTTTTCCCTCCTCCTCCTCCTCCTCCTCTATCTCTTCCTCCTCCTCTTCCTCCTCCTATCTCTTCCTCCTCCTCCTTAATTGACCTCATTTTTTTTCTGTCTCACTTTGTACTCTTCTCTCTCTCTCTCTCTCTCTCTCTCTCTCTCTCTCTCTCTCTCTTCTTCCTCTCTCTCTTCTCTCTCTCCTTCTCTCTCTCTTCTCTCTCTCTCTCTCTTCTCCTCTCTCTCTCTCTCTTCTCTCTCTCTCTCTCTCCTCTCTCTCTCTCTCTCTCTCTCTCTCTCTCTCTCTCTCTCTCTCTCTCTCTCTCTCTCTCTCTCTCTCTCTCTCTCTCTCCAGGATACTCACGTGGTCTCTTATCTCTTATCTCTTCGTTGTTAGACAACAACAAGACTTTATCGGAATCCGGCAGAGGTGACACCACTTCAACCACTTCCCTCCCGTCCTCACCTTTTTTTTGCATTTTTGTATTTGAACAGTTATTAATCACAGTTACACAACAGTTACAGATGGCTTAAAATATAGATTAATTAAGCAATAAATGTCCATAACTCCTTCCCTCCTTTCCTCTCCCTCTTTTCCCTCCCTACTTGCTTCTTTTCTTCATGCCATTCTCCCATTTCTCTCTCTCTCCGTCAACCATCTGGCACATTCACCCAGTTTTTGGCATTAAATCAATCAAATCTCCGTCAACCAATGTCTGGGAATGCACCTGTTTACTGTCTCCTCCTTTGTGTGTGTGTGCGTGTGTGTGTGTGTGTGTGTGTGTACGTTTGTGTAGCACTGGTGACATCTAACAGAGTTGCACGCAGAGTGAATGACTTCAGTTTTATGTAACGGTAAAGTCACGTCATAAAAAGAAAGAGTTTATGATATCCCTAATTTTATTCTATTTGTGAAAATGCAAAAGTAAATTGTGTGCTGTGTAACACGAGCAAATTCTGCGTTGGATGATAAAATGGTTTTTTTTTTTTAGTTTTTTTAACAGAGTATTTTCATAAGAACATAAAAACATAAGAAAGTAAGGAAGCTACAAGAGGCCGTGAGACCTACACGAGGTAGTTCGTGTTACCTAACTCTACCTATATCCACCTCTCTTCCCCATCCATGAATTTATCCAGACTTCTTTTATTAGTCTGTGTAATTCTTAAAGACATTGTAAGAAACTATTGAAATAATGATTATGTTAAATTGTTAATGATGAGAAATGGAACACTTGACTCACGGTAATTCTTGCATCTGAAACTTTTCCAAATAATATAAGTCAACAATTGAAGTCTTGTAATGATAATAGTAATAAAGATAATAATGTAATGTTAATGATAAAAATAGAACTTGTTTGACACGGTACATTCTTGTAAATGTGGTAGAATCTAAAACTTTTCTAAATATATGACAAAATGGTCGTGTGTTGTAACAAAAAAAAGTTGTACATTAAATTCACAATGGACAAAATTCCTACTTGCTTCCTTATACTATTATTAATTTTATGCTCGCTATACTTTATACTCGTGTGAATTTTATGTAGTGCCGACCGGGGTAATTTGGTCCTTCCAACGGACCGGTTCTATTCGGACCGCCATCTTTGCTTTGGTGTTTGTTTTGATATAAATAAGAGTGTAACAGTTTTGAATATCCCATGTAGTAAAACAACCATTTTAAGATTTCTAGCATTAATATGAATATAAATATCAACATGTAACTGAACCCAGGAACCAAAATAGAAAAAGAGTAAAATGACAGCAAAAAAAAGTTGCGGCGAAGTTTGTTTACAAAATCAGCTGATTTGGCGAATTTTCATGGGATTCAAATACGAGATGGAGTACATTCTTGTAAATAAGCGTATATAGAGTGTTTTTCCTCAACTTTAACATGAACATATCAGAAATGCTCTATCTTGTCTCATTTTTGTATGATCAATGCTCAGTTTGGGTCCGTATTTACCCCGGTGACAAAAACACTCGCGGGGTAAATTGGACCCAGTGTAATGTACCCCCCATGGCATATCACGGTGAGGATTAACTGCTTATTTGCACTTGTTTCTTTTGTTTCAGGTTGTTGAATGCTAATATGGAATTAGTTTAAGGGTGCTGGTATATAAATTATGGGTAAATTTTTACTCAAGGACCAGAATTCTCTACACAATTGGGAGAATAATTTCTGTTTACCTTAATGGATACGGTAAATGTGCAGTTTCAACCAATACTTCCTATAAACCAATACTCTCCTGACATAACTGGGGGGCTATGCCCACCCATACCTCCCTGCTAGTTAACTAACCTAACATGGGCATTGATTACGTAACCTAACGGTATTATTTTACATTAGGACCGAAATTCCCTACACAATTGGGAGTGTGGTTCTTTTTACCTTATTTAATTCTAGGAAACATTTTCTCTGAGTTTCCGTCGCAAATCATTACTTTCGAAGATAATGACATGTTCATAGGGAGGCGAGAGCCAAGTGTTTACGTGCGCCTGACTCTTCTTCCTCTTGTGACCTGCATCGCCTCTGTTCTTCCCTTGCCGCGGACACTTTTTTAATGCAGATTTGACTTTAGTTTGGAGGTTAAAGCGTGGGTTAGCTTAGATTAGGTTAGGCTAGTGAGTCAAAAGGTGGGGTTAGGTTAGTTTAATTTTCATATCTCCTATACACTCGGATCTCCTTCCTATTAAAAACATCTTATATCTCCGAAAGAAGTGCCTTGTGACGGAAGCTCATAGAGAGAATGTTTCCTAGAATCCAATAAGGTAAACAGAAACCATACTCCCAATTGTGTAGAGAATTCTGGCCCTAGTGTAAAATATTACTAAATTAAGTAACAATGCTTAGAAATTTAAAAGAAAACTAACATAGACCTAGAAAAAGAAGAAAGACTAGGAACTCAAAGACTGGAACCCAAACGTGTGCGTGTTGGCCATCTTTTCCGCCTAACCAGAGAATGTGAAGAACAGCTCACAGAATGTTTGATAGTGTCCATGGGCATGGTATGACATGTTGTTTAAGTTTTTGGAGGTTTGTCAAATTTTGAAGAAAAAAAGTTTTTTTTTTATATATATATGACCAATTTACCCCAGAGTTAGGTCCGATTTACCCCATTTAGTGTAACAATGCGGTCCGCACTTCGCAGTGTATTGCTAACAGAGCTGTAATGATTTTTTTCTTCAAACTTTAATGACATATAGGTAGTGACCCTCCTATGATTGTATTAACTTTTTGTTTGTTTATTTCAATAGATCTAGAAACTAGATCAAAGTTTGTCAAAACCAGGACCAAATTACCCCGGTCGGCACTACATAACTATTTTGTTAAAGCTCACTAACTTTATCTTATTTATTTAGAAAGTTTCAGATTCTAACACATGTACAAGAATTACCTTATGCCAAACATGTTATATCTATTATCATTGACATTACATTATTATCTTATTACTATTATCATTACACGACTTCTAGTTTTGTCTTATTATTTGGAAAAGTTTCAGATGCAAGAATTATCATGAGTCAAAAGTGTTACATTTTTTTTATAATCCCTATACTTAATACTTCTTTATGCTTTATTTTGTTTTACTCCTTCAGTAGAGGCGTCACAGTAAAATACAATTATTTGACATATGTCGCACTAAAATATATCAAAATGCGTAGAAAACTTGAACCATGACCACCAAACTTTTTTGGTTATACAAGTTTGATACATTACAAGTTACATAGTAATTATTTATAGTTTTCGTAGTGTAGTGGTTGTCACGTGCGCCTCACACGCGCAAGGTCCCCGGTTCGATCCCGGGCGAAAACAAAGTATCATTATTACAGGAACTACCACGTGTAGGTCTCGCGGCCTCTTGTAGCTTCCTTATTTTCTCATGTTCTTAAGTTACATACATTACAACTACAAGTTACATACATTACAACTACAATTTACAAGTTACATGTAGATATTCACCTACATAGTTTTGAGGTCATTAGGTTGGCGACTGAAATAATGAAAGGTCAAAGTTCCGCTTAAAGTTTTTTTTCTTTTGCGTGTTTGTATTCGATGTAGGAGCTATAAGGAGCTAAACTCTTATACATTTTCCATAGAGAGAGAGAGAGAAGAGAGAGAGAGAGAGAGAGAGAGAGAGAGAGAGAGAGAGAGGTTTTTAAGACATGATTAGGGGACGTGGGTGGGAGAGATAAAGAAAGAGAAGAAGGTGCGTGAAAGACTCTGATGAAATAAGATACGAGAAAAATTACATTACTGCATCAGAGAGAGATAGTTTCCTAAACTTGAAATCTTGAAAAAATGTTCCTATGTAAACCGTTATTAAGCGCACAGATGGTTTAAAAGGTAGATAAGTTAAGGCAATAAATGTTCAGAATCAGACTTACCTTAATTATTTACAGTGCCGTGACCATTAATCTTTGTTTTAGTGTTTTTATCTTAGCTGTTCTTACTTAACCTTACCTTACATACATCCTATTATTTTATCTCTTACCTACCTTTACCATCAAAATTATTTACCACTCCTACACGTGTTGTTGTGAAGTGGCGTCACCGTGTGCATGACTTAACATTACCGCCGTGTTATGCTGGATTAACATAACATGCGCATAGGGGCAGGAGGAGGTGGAGGAGGGTGGGAAGGAGAAAGGGTGGGAAGGAAGGAGGGAGAGGGGGGGGGAGGGTAAGCAAAGGGTGAACATACAAGGGGCTTAACATGCAGCCACACGAATTGTTTTTGCATTTTTTTTCTTGTCGCCACACTTCAGTTAAGAGTTCTTTGCCTTGTTCCTTTTTTCCTCCTCCTCCTCCTTGTGTCCTCCTCCTCACCCCCTTCCCCCTCCTCCTCCTCCTCCTCCTCCTCCTCCTCGTACAGTACGTACAGTTGGAAATGTTTTACCTCCTTCTATTCTGTACATAAATAAGAAGCGTTACATTCTTCTTTATAATTACACACACATACACATAATTCATCGAACTCGTGGCCGTGATCGTATAGTGGTTAGTACATTGCGTTGTGGCCGCAATAACCCAGGTTCGAATCCTGGTCACGGCAAAGTTCTATAAATATCTTTTAAGGGTACTCCGTAGTGTAAGGGATAGCACGCTCGGCTCACAACAGAGAAGTCCCGGGTTCGATCCCCGGGCGGAGCGAAGACAGACGGGCGGTCTTCTTAAGAACCCGAGCCCCTGTCCACCCAGCAGTGAATGGGTTCCGGGTGTTAGCCAGGGGTTTGTGACCCGCCTCCCGGGGTGGTGGCTTCGGCCAACACTAAATGATGAATGAGAAAAATAAATGTTGATATGGAGACGGGGCCATACGAGCGTTGCTCAGGCCCTGTAAAATGCAACTAGATGAATACACACACACACACACACACACACACACACACATACACACACACACACACACACACAAAAGACCCCGGACAATCTGTGTGTGCAGTATACATAGCTGCATATTTTATTACTTGAAACTAGATACTTGAAAGCAGGCACCACCCATGCCGTTGTCTGTTACTCCATTCAACTTTTTTCCTCCTCCTCCTCCTCCTCCTCCTCCTCTATCTCTTTCTCCTCCTCTTCCTCTTCCTCTATCTCTTCCTCCTCCTCCGTCTCCTCTTCCTCTATCTCTTCCCCCTCCTCCTTAATTGACCTCACTTTTTTCTGTCTCACTTTGTACTCATCTGCTCTCTCTCTCTCTCTCTCTCTCTCTCTCTCTCTCTCTCTCTCTCTCTCTCTCTCTCTCTCTCTCTCTCTCTCTCTCTCTCTCTCTCTCCAGGATACTCAAGTGATGTCTCTTATCTCTTATCTCTTCGTTGTTAGACAACAACAAGACTCTTATCGGAATCCGGCAGAGGTGACACCACTTCAACCACTTCCCTCCCGTCCTCACCTCTTTTTTTTGCATGTTTGTACTTAAACAGTTATTAATCACAGTTACACAACAGTTACAGATGGCTTAAAATATAGATGAATTAAGGCAATAAATGTCCATAACTCCTTCCCTCCTTTCCTCTCCCTCTTTTCCCTCTCCCTACTTGCTTCTTTTCTCCATGCCATTCTCCCATTTCTCTTTCCTCTCCGTCAACCATCGGGCACATTCCCCCACTTTTGGCATTAAATCAATCAAATCTCCGTCAACCAATGTCTGGGAATGCACATGTTTACTGTCTCCTCCTTTGTGTGTGTGTGTGTGTGTTTGTGTGTGTGTGTGTGTGTGTACGTTTGTGTAGCACTGGTGATATCTAACAGAGTTGCACGCAGAGTGAATGACTTCAGTTTTATGTAACGGTAAAGTCACGTCATAAAAAGAAAAGAGTTTATGATATCCCTAATTTTATTCTATTTGTGAAAATGCAAAAGTAAATTGTGTGCTGTGTAACATGAGCAAATTCTGCGTTGGATGATAAAATTGTTTTTTTTTTTTAGTTTTTTTAACAGAGTATTTTCATAAGAACATAAAAACATAAGAAAGTAAGGAAGCTACAAGAGGCCGTGAGACCTACACGAGGTAGTTCGTGTTACCTAACTCTACCTATATCCACCTCTCTTCCCCATCCATGAATTTATCCAGACTTCTTTTATTAGTCTGTGTAATTCTTAAAGACATTGTAAGAAACTATTGAAATAATGATTATGTTAAATTGTTAATGATGAGAAATGGAACACTTGACTCACGGTAATTCTTGCATCTGAAAACTTTTCCAAATAATATAAGTCAACAATTGAAGTCTTGTAATGATAATAGTAATAAAGATAATAATGTAATGTTAATGATAAAAATAGAACTTGTTTGACATACGGTACATTCTTGTAAATGCGGTAGAATCTAAAACTTTTCTAAATATATGACAAAATGGTCGTGTGTTGTAACAAAAAAAAGTTGTACATTAAATTCACAATGGACAAAATTCCTACTTGCTTCCTTATACTATTATTAATTTTATGCTCGCCATACTTTATACTCGTGTGAATTTTATGTACATAACTATTTTGTTAAAGCTCACTAACTTTATCTTATTTATTTAGAAAGTTTCAGATTCTAACACATGTACAAGAATTACCGTATGCCAAACATGTTATATCTATTATCATTAACATTACATTATTATCATTATTACTATTATCATTACACGACTTCTAGTTTTGTCTTATTATTTGGAAAAGTTTCAGATGCAAGAATTATCATGAGTCAAAAGAGTTACATTTTTTTTATACTCCCTATACTTAATACTTCTTTATGCTTTATTTTGTTTTACTCCTTCAGTAGAGGCGTCACAGTAAAATACAATTATTTGACAGATGTCGCACTAAAATATATCAAAATGCGTAGAAAACTTGAACCATGACCACCAAGCTTTTTTGGTTATACAAGTTTGATACATTACAAGTTACATAGTAATTATTTATAGTTTTCGTAGTGTAGTGGTTATCACGTGCGCCTCACACGCGCAAGGTCCCCGGTTCGATCCCGGGCGAAAACAAAGTATCATTATTACAGGAACTACCACGTGTAGGTCTCGCGGCCTCTTGTAGCTTCCTTATTTTCTCATGTTCTTAAGTTACATACATTACAACTACAAGTTACATACATTACAACTACAATTTACAAGTTACATGTAGATATTCACCTACATAGTTTTGAGGTCATTAGGTTGGCGACTGAAATAATGAAAGGTCAAAGTTCCGCTTAAAGTTATTTTTTTCTTTTGCGTGTTTGTATTCGATATAGGAGCTATAAGGAGCTAAAATCTGATACATTTTCCATGGAGAGAGAGAGAGAGAGAGAGAGAGAGAGATTTTTAAGACATGATTAGGGGACGTGGGTGGGAGAGAGAAAGAAAGAGAGAAGAAGGTGCATGAAAGACTCTGATGAAATAAGATACGAGAAAAATTACATTACTGCATCAGAGAGATTGTTTCCTAAACTTGAAATCTTGAAAAAATGTTCCTATGTAAACCGTTATTAAGCGCACAGATGGTTTAAAAGGTAGATAAGTTAAGGCAATAAATGTTCAGAATCAGACTTACCTTAATTATTTACAGTGCAGTGACCATTAATCTTTGTTTTAGTGTTTTTATCTTAGCTGTTCTTACTTCACCTTACCTTACATACATCCTATTATTTTATCTCTTACTTACCTTTACCATCAAAATTATTTACCACTCCTACATGTGTTGTTGTGAAGTGGCGTCACCGTGTGCATGACTTCAACATTACCGCCGTGTTATGCTGGATTAACATAACATGCGCATAGGGGCAGGAGGAGGTGGAGGAGGGTGGGAAGGAGAAAGGGTGGGAGGAAGGAGGGAGAGGGGGGGGGAGGGTAAGCAAAGGGTGAACATACAAGGGGCTTAACATGCAGCCACACGAATTGTTTTTGCATTTTTTTTCTTGTCGCCACACTTCAGTTAAGAGTTCTTTGCCTTGTTCCTTTTTTCCTCCTCCTCCTCCTTGTGTCCTCCTCCTCACCCCCTTCCCCCTCCTCCTCCTCCTCCTCCTCCTCCTCCTCCTCGTACAGTCCGTACAGTTGGAAATGTTTTACCTCCTTCTATTCTGTACATAAATAAGAAGCGTTACATTCTTCTATATAATTACACACATACACACATACATTCATCGAACTCGTGGCCGTGATCGTATAGTGGTTAGTACATTGCGTTGTGGCCGCAATAACCCAGGTTCGAATCCTGGTCACGGCAAAGTTCTATAAATATCTTTTAAGGGTACTCCGTAGTGTAAGGGATAGCACGCTCGGCTCACAACAGAGAAGTCCCGGGTTCGATCCCCGGGCGGAGCGAAGACAGACGGGCGGTCTTCTTAAGAACCCGAGCCCCTGTCCACCCAGCAGTGAATGGGTACCGGGTGTTAGCCAGGGGTTTGTGACCCGCCTCCCGGGGTGGTGGCTTCGGCCAACACTAAATGATGAATGAGAAAAATAAATGTTGATATGGAGACGGGGCCATACGAGCGTTGCTCAGGCCCTGTAAAATACAACTAGATGAATACACACACACACACACACCACACACACACACACACACACACACACACACACAAAAGACCCCGGACAATCTGTGTGTGCAGTATACATAGCTGCATATTTTATTACTTGAAACTAGATACTTGAAAGCAGGCACCACCCATGCCGTTGTCTGTTACTCCATTCAACTTTTTTCCTCCTCCTCCTCTATCTCTTTCTCTCTCCTCTTCCTCTTCCTCTATCTCTTTCTCTTCCTCTTCCTCTTCCTCTATCTCTTCCTCGTCCTCCGTCTCCTCTTCCTCTATCTCTTCCCCCTCCTCCTTAATTGACCTCACTTTTTTGTCTCACTTTGTACTCATCTGCTCTCTCTCTCTCTCTCTCTCTCTCTCTCTCTCTCTCTCTCTCTCTCTCTCTCTCTCTCTCTCTCTCTCTCTCTCTCTCTCTCCAGGATACTCACGTGATGTCTCTTATCTCTTATCTCTTCGTTGTTAGACACCAAGAAGACTCTTATCGGAATCCGGCAGAGGTGACACCACTTCAACAACTTCCCTCCCGTCCTCACCTCTTTTTTTTGCATTTTTGTATTTAAACAGTTATTAATCACAGTTACACAACAGTTACAGATGGCTTAAAATATAGATGAATTAAGGCAATAAATGTCCATAACTCCTTCCCTCCTTTCCTCTCCCTCTTTTCCCTCTCCCTACTTGCTTCTTTTCTTCATGCCATTCTCCCATTTCTCTTTCTCTCCTGTCAACCATCGGGCACATTCACCCATTTTTTGGCATTAAATCAATCAAATCTCCGTCAACCAATGTCTGGAAATGCACCTGTTTACTGTCTCCTTTGTGTGTGTGTGTGTGTGTGTGTGTGTGTGTGTACGTTTGTGTAGCACTGGTGATATCTAACACAGTTGCACGCAGAGTGAATGACTTCAGTTTTATGTAACGGTGAAGTCACGTCATAAAAAGAAAGAGTTTATGATATCCCTAATTTTATTCTATTTGTGAAAATGCAAAAGTAAATTGTGTGCTGTGTAACATGAGCAAATTCTGCGTTGGATGATAAAATCGTTTTTTTTTTTTGTTTTTTTAACAGTATTTTCATAAGAACATAAAAACAAAAGAAAGTAAGGAAGCTACAAGAGGCCGTGAGACCTACACGAGGTAGTTCCTGTTACTTAACTCTACCTATATCCACCTCTCTTCCCCATCCATGAATTTATCCAGACTCCTTTTATTAGTCTGTGTAATTCTTAAAGACATTGTAAGAAACTGTATTGAAATAATGATTATGTTAAATTGTTAATGATGAGAAATGGAACACTTGACTCGCGGTAATTCTTGCATCTGAAACTTTATCAAATAATATGACAACAATTGAAGTCTTGTAATGATAATAGTAATAAAGATAATAATGTAATGTTAATGATAAAAATAGAACATGTTTGACATACGGTACATTCTTGTAAATGCGGTAGAATCTAAAACTTTTCTAAATATATGACAAAATGGTCGTGTGTTGTAACAAAAAAAAGTTGTACATTAAATTCACAATGGACAAAATTCCTACTTGCTTCCTTATACTATTATTAATTTTACGCTCGCCATACTTTATACTCGTGTGAATTTTATGTACATAACTATTTTGTTAAAGCTCACTAACTTTTTTATCTTATTTATTTAGATAGTTTCAGATTCTAACACGTACAAGAATTACCTTATGCCAAACATGTTTTGTCTATCATCATTAACATTACATTATTATCCTTATTACTATTATCATTACACGACTTCTAGTTTTGTCTTATTATTTGGAAAAGTTTCAGATGCAAGAATTATCATGAGTCAAAAGAGTTACATTTCTTTTATAATCCCTATACTTAATACTTCTTTATGCTTTATTTTGTTTTACTCCTTCAGTAGAGGCGTCACAGTAAAATACAATTATTTGACAGATGTCGCACTAAAATATATCAAAATGCGTAGAAAACTTGAACCATGACCACCAAGCTTTTTTGGTTATACAAGTTTGATACATTACAAGTTACATGGTAATTATTTTATATTTTTCGTAGTGTAGTGGTTATCACGTGCGCCTCACACGCGCAAGGTCCCCGGTTCGATCCCGGGCGAAAACAAAGTATCATTATTACAGGAACTACCACGTGTAGGTCTCGCGGCCTCTTGTAGCTTCCTTATTTTCTCATGTTCTTAAGTTACATACATTACAACTACAAGTTACATACATTACAACTACAAGTTACATGTAGATATTCACCTACATAGTTTTGAGGTCATTAGGTTGGCGACTGAAATAATGAAAGGTCAAAGTTCCGCTTAAAGGTTTTCTTTCTTTTGCGTGTTTGTATTCGATATAGGAGCTATAAGGAGCTAAAATCTGATACATTTTCCATGGAGAGAGAGAGAGAGAGAGAGAGAGAGAGAGAGAGAGAGAGAGAGAGAGAGAGAGAGAGAGAGAGAGAGAGAGAGATTTTTAAGACATGATTAGGGGACGTGGGTGGGAGAGAGAAAGAAAGAGAGAAGAAGGTGCATGAAAGACTCTGATGAAATAAGATACGAGAAAAATTACATTACTGCATCAGAGAGATTGTTTCCTAAACTTGAAATCTTAAAAAAATGTTCCTATGTAAACAGTTATTAAGCGCACAGATGGTTTAAAAGGTAGATAAGTTAAGGCAATAAATGTTCAGAATCAGACTTACCTTAATTATTTACAGTGCAGTGACCATTAATCTTTGTTTTAGTGTTTTTATCTTAGCTGTTCTTACTTCACCTTACCTTACATACATCCTATTATTTTATCTCTTACCTACCTTTACCATCAAAATTATTTACCACTCCTACACGTGTTGTTGTGAAGTGGCGTCACCGTGTGCATGACTTAACATTACCGCCGTGTTATGCTGGATTAACATAACATGCGCATAGGGGCAGGAGGGGAGGAGGAGGTGGAGGAGGGTGGGAAAGAGAAAGGGTGTGAGAGAAGGAGAGGAGGAGGAGGCGGGGAAGGAGAAAGGGTGTGAGAGGAGGAGGGGAGGCGGGGAAGGAGAAAGGGTGTGAGGGGAAGAGAGGAGGAGGGGAGGCGGGGAAGGAGAAAGGGTGTGAGGGAAGGAGGGAGAGGGAGAGGGGGGGGGGGAAGGTAAGCAAAGGGTGAACATACAAGGGGTTTAACATGCAGCCACACGAATTGTTTTTGCATTTTTTTTCTTGTCGCCACACTTCAGTTAGTTCTTTGCCTGTTCCTTTTTTCCTCCTCCTCCTCCTCGTGTCCTCCTCCTCACCCCCTTCCCCCTCCTCCTCCTCCTCCTCCTCCTCCTCCTCTTCCTCCTCGTACAGTACGTACAGTTGGAAATGTTTTACCTCCTTCTATTCTGTACATAAATAAGAAGCGTTACATTCTTCTATACACACACACACACATACATTCATCGAACTCGTGGCCGTGATCGTATAGTGGTTAGTACATTGCGTTGTGGCCGCAATAACCCAGGTTCGAATCCTGGTCACGGCAAAGTTCTATAAATATCTTTTAAGGGCACTCCGTAGTGTAAGGGATAGCACGCTCGGCTCACAACAGAGAAGTCCCAGGTTCGATCCCCGGGCGGAGCGAAGACAGACGGGCGGTCTTCTTAAGAACCCGAGCCCCTGTCCACCCAGCAGTGAATGGGTACCGGGTGTTAGCCAGGGGTTTGTGACCCGCCTCCCGGGGTGGTGGCTTCGGCCAACACTAAATGATGAATGAGAAAAATAAATGTTGATATGGAGACGGGGCCATACGAGCGTTGCTCAGGCCCTGTAAAATACAACTAGATGAATACAAAACACACACACACACACACACACACACACACACACACACGACCCCGGACAATCTGTGTGTGCAGTATACATAGCTGCATATTTTATTACTTGAAACTTGATACTTGAAAGCAGGCACCACCCATGCCGTTGTCTGTTACTCCATTCAACTTTTTTCCTCCTCCTCCTCCCTCTCTTCCTCCTCCTCCTCCTCCTCCTCCTCCTCTATCTCTTCCTCCTCCTCCTTAATTGACCTCACTTTTTTTCTGTCTCACTTTGTACTCATCTGCTCTCTCTCTCTCTCTCTCTCTCTCTCTCTCTCTCTCTCTCTCTCTCTCTCTCTCTCTCTCTCTCTCTCTCTCTCTCTCTCTCTCTCTCTCTCTCTCTCTCCCTCTCCAGGATACTCACGTGGTCTCTTATCTCTTCGTTGTTAGACACCAACAACAAGACTTATCGGAATCCGGCAGAGGTGACACCACTTCAACCACTTCCCTCCCGTCCTCACCTCTTTTTTTTGCATTTTTGTTTTTAAACAGTTATTAATCACAGTTACATCACAGTTACAGATGGCTTAAAATATAGATGAATTAAGGCAATAAATGTCCATAACTCCTTCCCTCCTTTCCTCTCCCTCTTTTCCCTCTCCCTACTTGCTTCTTTTCTTCATGCCATTCTCCCATTTCTCTTTCTCTCCGTCAACCATCGGGCACATTCACCCATTTTTGGCATTAAATCAATCAAATCTCAGTCAACCAATGTCTGGGAATGCACCTGTTTACTGTCTCCTCTTTGTGTGTGTGTGTGTGTGTGTGTGTGTGTGTGTGTACGTGTGTGTACGTGTGTGTAGCACTGATTATATCTAACAGAGTTGCACGCAGAGTGAATGACTTCAGTTTTATGTAACGGTAAAGTCACACCATGAAAAGAAAAGAGTTTATGATTTCGCTAATTTTATTCTATTTGTGAAAATGCAAAAGTAAATTGTGTACTGTGTAACACGAGCAAATTCTGCGTTGGGTGATAAAATAGTTTTATAAAGTTTTTTTTAACAGAGTATTTTCATAAGAACATAAGGAAGCTACAAGAGGCCGTGAGACCTACACGAGGTAGTTCCTGTTACTTAACTCTACTATATCCACCTCTCTTCCCCATCCATGAATTTATCCAGACTCCTTTTATTAGTTTGTGTAATTCTTAAAGACATTGCAAGCAACTGTATTGAAATAATGATTATGTTAAATTGTTAATGATGAGAAATGGAACACTTGACTCGCGGTAATTCTTGCATCTGAAACTTTTCCAAATAATATAAGACAACAATTGAAGTCGTATAATGATAATGGTAATAAAGATAATAATGTTAATGATAAATAATAGGACATGTTTGACATACGTTAACTCTTGTAAATGGGGTCGAATCTGGAACTTTTCTAAACAGATAAAAGAAAAAAAAAAGGTAGTGTGTTTTTCTAAATAAATAAGACAAAAATAAAGGTCGGTGTGTTGTAACAAAAGTAATTATGTACATTAAATCCACAATGGACAAATATCCTACTTCCTTCATTACACTATTCTTTATTCTCCCTCTATTTCATACGCATGTGAATTTAATGTACATACTTATCTTGTAAATTTAATGTACATACTTATCTTGTAAATTTAATGTACATACTTATCTTGTAAATTTAATGTACATACTTATCTTGTAAATTTAATGTACATACTTATCTTGTAAATTTAATGTACATACTTATCTTGTAAATTTAATGTACATGCTTATCTTGTAAATTTAATGTACATACTTATCTTGTAAATTTAATGTACATGCTTATCTTGTAAATTTAATGTACATACTTATCTTGTAAATTTAATGTACATGCTTATCTTGTAAATTTAATGTACATACTTATCTTGTAAATTTAATGTACATGCTTATCTTGTAAATTTAATGTACATACTTATCTTGTAAATTTAATGTACATACTTATCCTGTAAATTTAATGTACATGCTTATCTTGTAAATTTAATGTACATACTTATCTTGTAAATTTAATGTACATGCTTATCTGTAAATTTATGTACATACTTATCTTGTAAATTTAATGTACATAACTATCTTGTAAATTAATGTACATGCTGTATCTGTAAATTTAATGTACATACTTATCTTGTAAATTTAATGTACATATTATCTTGTAAATTTAATGTACATCTATCTTTGTAATTTATGTACATACTTATCTTGTAAATTTAATGTACATACTTATCTTGTAAATTTAATGTACATACTTATCTTGTAAATTTAATGTACATACTTATCTTTTTTTTTGTTACAACTCGCTAACTGTTTTTCTTTTTTACTTAGAAAAGATTCAGATTCTAACACATGTACAAGAATTACCGTATGCCAAACATGTTATATCTATTATCATTAACATTACATTATTATCATTATTACTTTTATTATTACACAACCTCTATTTGTGTCTTATTATTTGGAAAAGTTTCAGATGCAAGAATTACCACGAGTCAAAAGTTTTATATTGTCTTTATACTCCCTATACTTAATACTTCTTTATGCTTACTTTTTACTCCTTCAGTAGAGGCGTCACCGTAAAACACAATTGATATGAGAGAAAAAAACACACATTAAATTCACAATGAACAAATCCTACTTACTTCCTTATACCATGATTTTTACTCCTTATACTTAATACTTATTTATACTATAGTCTCCTTCAGTAGAGGCGTCACAGAAAATCATAAGTATAATAATAAAGTAAGTATTAAAATAAGTAAAATTGAGTAAAATATAAAGTCATAAGTAAAATACAATTGATATGACAGACGTCGCACTAAAACATCAAAATGCTTAGAAAACGAGTTAAGTAATTGTTGTTTTTATATCCAGAAGTGTTCGGAAGTTGAAGACTATGAACCTTTTACCTGATTCTCATGTTTTTCTGATGTGAATTAGATTATGTAAAGATTGAAGTGGTGGTGGTGTAGTAGTAGTAGTAGTAGTAGTGGTGGTTGTAGTAGTAGTAGTAGTGGTGGTTGTAGTAGTAGTAGTGGTGGTTGTAGTAGTAGTAGTGGTGGTTGTAGTAGTAGTAGTAGTGGTGGTGGGGGAGGGGGGATGAAGTGGCTGTAACGGTTGTGTCTTGACAGTTTTGCCTTGTTAGTTTGTTACGTGGGAAAGTTTAACGAAGTATAGATTGTTTGTGGTTAGTTGAGCAGTTATGGTGTAACATAAATATGATAATGAGCTCCAAGCTCGCACCGGGAAGGTGAAACTGGCGATCGCGAGTCAGGCTCGCATGGACAAGACCATGGGTGGATACACACACACACACACACACACACACACACACACACACACACACACACACACACAGAAAATTTTCCCCTGCTTTTCTGACTTTGAGAGAGAGAGAGAGAGAGAGAGAGAGTGTGTGGAAAATATTTTTTTGCACCTACTCGTATACAACTTTGTGTAAAAAATTGGTTGCCTCCCTTTTTTTTTTATTCTCTCTCTCTCTCCTCTCTCTCTCCTCTCTCTCTCTCTCTCTCTCTCTCCTTCTCTCATCTCTCTCTCTCTCTCTCTCTCTCTCTCTCTCTCTCTCTCTCTCTCTCTCTCTCTCTCTCTCTCTTCTCTCCTTCTCTCTCTCTCTCTCCTCTCTCTCTCTCCTCTCTCTCTCTCTCTCTCTCTCTCTCTCTCTCTCTCTCTCTCTCTTCTCCTCTCTCTCTCCTCTCTCTCTCCTCTCTCTCTCTCCATATAAGGCGGTAATGGCTCTGTCGTCGCGTTGCCTCACTTCTAACACCCACTCACTCTCATCCTTCTCCGCGCCGGCTAAAATCTGATACAACCATGTTCTCTGTAACGTATTATTATATTTTGACTCTTGCTTGATAATTATACGAATGTTTATCTTTCTCCAAGTCTTACGAATGATTGAAATGAGTCCCCTCGGTTGCTTAAGGAAGAGCAGGATTGTGAGTCTCCGTGTTGGTTAGGAAGTGTTTTATATGTCAAGGTAATGGGACTGCAATTAGTGGTAGTAGTAGTAGTTGTGGTAGTAGTAGTAGTAGTAGTAGTAGTAGTAGTCTGTTGTATATTGTAGTATATATGTCAGGTAATGGGACTGCAATCCGTGGTAGTAGTAGTAGTTGTGGTAGTAGAAGTGGCGGTAGTAGTAGTAGTAGTAGTAGTAGTCTGTTGTATATTGTAGCATATATGTCAGGTAATGGGACTGCAATCCGTGGTAGTAGTAGTAGTTGTGGTAGTAGTAGCAGTGGCGGTAGTAGTAGTAGTAGTAGTAGTAGTAGTAGTAGTAGTAGTAGGAGGTGGAGGAGGAGATTAAATTAGCTTATCGCTGTTGCCCTTTAAAGTTTTGGGTTGACTTGCATTTAAGCTTTTTATCATCTGTTATCATAGTTGGGATCATTACTGTGCCTTGTTTTTCCTCTTGGCATTAGTGGTTCTGTTATCTCATGTTTTTTACTTTTTTTTTTTTTTTTTTTTTTTTTTTTTTTTAATTGCTTGTTTTTGTGTAGGGTATATTTCTTATTCTTGTTACTCTTGTTTTACTTTCTTAGTTAAGCTTTTTTATTAACTGTTATCGTTGTTGGTATCATTTATATACCTTGTTCTTCCTCCTGGCTTTAATGGTTGTTATCTCGAGTTTTTTTTTTTTTTTGTTTTTTTGTCACATTTTTGTTTTATTATTTTAGTTATATTTTCTTGTTGTTTTCCTTAATACAGTTTTTACCACAAATAACACAGTCGTCACTCCTATTTTTTTTCCGGTATTCCTTCGGGTGAAGATAAAATTATTATTATTATTATAGTGTAACAGTACCTGGTCGGATTCGAACCCGTGCAGTTGTTTAAGCCACCTCGCTACACGAAGGTATAAAACAAGGTCTTTTCCTTCCTTCCTTTCCTCCTCCTCCTCCTCCTTTCTTTATCTTGAAGGGACCCTGGTATAAAAGTAATCTTAATAGGAATATAGCGAAGTGGCTAAGACGCCCGGTGCACGGGTTCGAATCCAACCAGGTACTGTTACACAATTTGTCTGAAATTATTATATTATTAGTATCACTATCAATCAGTCACCTATCGCTTCAACAATTTTCACCTTACCCATTTTAGTCACTCATTTATCATACCGTCTCACTCCTTACGTCTTACTCCTTTATAATTTTCACTCCTTTTTTCCAACCACCCCATCAAACGTAGCTCATCAAGACCCAACCCCCCACCACGCTCACACAAGCCCACTCCACTGTCCTCCCACGCCCATTCGTTCCCCCAGGTCCCACGCCCCTCACCACATCCCCCCCCTCCCAGTCCCCACGTCTATTAACCAAGTCGAGAAATAATTGGAACGTGTTGTCTTTCCTTTTAGAAGCCACGACCACTTTTGGCCCGACCCTCTGCCTTATCTCTCCCCTCATCTCTTTCTCCCCTCCCTTGCTCCGCCTCCTCAATTTCCCCTTCTCTCTCTCTCTCCCCTCTCTCCCCTTCTTCCTCTCCTTCGGTCTTTATCTCCCTCTCACACCATTATCCTTTTTTATATAAGGTTTTTGTTTTTCTTCCTTTCTTCATTAGTTTGGAATTGCATTTTGTTGGTCTTTTTATCTTCATGGTGTATATGATTTTTTTTGTAAATTGTCTTTTTACTACTACTCTCTCTCTCTCTCTCTCTCTCTCTCTCTCTCTCTCTCTCTCTCTCTCTCTCTCTCTCTCTCTCTCTCTCTCTCTCTCTCTCTCATCTATTTGTTTTTCTTTTCTTCCTCATCTTACTTGTTTTTCTCCTTTCAGCGGTATTAAACTCTTTCTCCTCAACTCAGTCTATTTTTCACACACCAACTTCTGGTTTAGCCTTCCGCCGTGCCCCTAAGTGCCCTCCTTTTCTATCCCCCCTAACTCCTCCTCTTCCTCTCTCCTATCTCCCTCTTTCTTCTTGTCTACTCTTCTCCTCTCCACCTACAACCACACTTACATATCGTGCTTCAGTTCTCTCATTTCACTTCCTCTTCTCTCTATTCTTCATTTTTTTCTTACACACTTTTTCTCTTTTTTACACACTTTCTCTACACGTCTTTTTTCTCTCTTACTCACTCACTCACACATTCTCTCACTCACTCACACTCTCTCTCTCTCTCTCTCTCTCTCTCTCTCTCTCTCTCTCTCTCTCTCTCTCTCTCTCGACCCGTATGACAAGCGTCCTTTTCCATCATTTAGTCATCTGTAGGGTTAAAGGAAGAGTTCAGAAAAAGGTTATAAGGAAAGACTCACAAACTTGGCTCTTTCCCTCCCTTTCCTTCCCTCCTTCCATTTCTCTTCCACCCAGTTACTCTTCCATCCCTCCATCCACCTTCCGTACTCTCCTCTCTTCCGTACTTCTCTCTTACGTATTTCTCCATCCACCTTTCAACTACTCCATCTCCCCTCCTCCACATCCCTCCACTCCTCCATCCACCTCTTGTACTCCGCGTCTTTTTCTTTAAACTCGAGAATCATTATTTTCTTTTCTTTTTAGTTTCTATTATTTTTCGTGAAAGTTTCTGAATCGTTCAACGTCACTCACAGTTTAAGAACTTGTACGGAATGCTTGGCCAGTCGTGTTGTTGCTTTTTCTTTCACTTCTTTATCCTCATCAACTTTGTTATCTTCACTGTATTTTTCTCTATTTCTATTCATTTTTCTATGTACCACTTGTCCCCCCCTTTCATTATAAACTCCCCCTCTTTTTTCAATAAACTTGTAAACTTGTATCTTCACCACCTCCACTAACTTGTCCGTGTGTGTTTACATAACTATTTGACTGAGTCGTTTTCCATTATTCTGGGTTTGATGTAACCTCGTCCCGTCTTCTTATCTGGTTTTTACCTAACCTGTTTCAAGTAGCTAATGGATGGTTTTAGCGCAATTTTGGAGCCAATGTCTTCTTAATGTCAATGTTTCCTTTTGGCAGGTTAAATTTCTTTATATGATTAAGGTATAATTAGGATGTTTCTTATATTGTATCAAGTATTTTTGTGTATATGTGTGGCTGGGTGGAGAGAGAGAGAGAGAGAGAGAGAGAGAGAGAGAGAGAGAGAGAGAGAGAGCAGTTTCTGAACATTTACTGCCTAAACTTATCTACCTTTTATACTATATGTGCTTAATAACTGTTTAAATAAAAAAGAGTTTGTTAGCTTTTATAATTGCTGATGATCCTCTTTATCGTGGATATCGATGAACATTACCTGACACACCAATGACATTATTGAGAAGGAGAAAACCTGAAAGTTAGCGACGATAGAGACAAAAACCTGAATGATCTATAAAGTGAAGCGAAGAAAAAGAATGCTGTGGGTACTTAAGATGCTGGGTCAGTGAAATCTTTAAAAACATGATGAAAGTTGTAGATTTTAGGCCAGAATGACATGTGAGGGAGAGAATGAGAAAGGAGGATGTGAAGTAAGAGTATAAGAAGTATTGATATCAGTCCTGGTGAATGTGATACTAGAATGCGATAGTAATAGATAAGTAATAATAGATAGTAATAGATGTGCAGTAAAAATATGACAAGATTTCAAAGCTACATATTAACTTATCTTACAGTCTTTCGTTTCTCCTCTTTCCTTGCATTCTTGTCATTCTCTTTTCTTTATTCATTTATTTCCCTCTTCTCCCTTCTCTGTTGTTATTGACTTTTCTCATCAATCTTCCGCTCCTCCTCCTTCGTTGCATTCATGTCATTCTCTTCTCTTCATTTCTTTCTTTGCCTCTTCCTGCTTCTCTGTTTTCCCTTTCTCTGTTTACGTTACTGAGTGGTTAGAAAATTAACCATGCAAAGAAAGGTTAGGTTAGCGGTTATGTGTTTGCGGTTTTGACTTCTATGTTAGTTTGTGACGTGGGAAAGTTAAAGCGAGGTATAGAATGTTAGTGGTTAGTTAATTATGCAGTAGGTTAGGTTAGTTAGTTTGTTGTTAGTTTGGTTAGTTAAGACCGAAATATGTGTTCTAATTATATTTGGCTCTATTCATCACCTATACTTACATTCTAGACTTACATTATCTCTGTTGTCTCTGTCTCTCTGTCTCTGTCTCTGTCTCTCTCTTCTCTCTCTCTTCTCTCTCTCTTCTCTCTCTCTCTCTCTCTCTCTCTCTCCATACCTTCATCTGTATCTGCTTCATCTACGCCTTTAACCAACCTTCTTTATTTATCTTGCATCACTCAATTTCTCCCACCTTCTCCTTCCCATTTTCACTTATTTACATTCATTCGAGAGGTTTAGAGTAAGTGGTGGTCTGATATAAGTGTAATAAAAGTATGATAGTTTTGGTAGTATTCCTGTGGTTAGATAGCTGTTCTGTTATTCTCGTTATTCTAAGAGTATTGATTTAAGTCCTGGTGGTTCGCTATTCAGGTGTGAGATATTGAGGAGGCTGAAATCCCAATGCTGTGAATAAGAAAGTGGAGTGAGTTAGTCTTGAGAAATGTGATGATCTGGCCTCCGGAAAATAATGTTACATGCAATCTGAACCTAAATCTAAACTAAATCTAAATTAAACCTAAACTAAAAATCTAAAGTAAATCTAAACTAAATCTTAACAAAATTCAACTAAATTTAAACTGAATCTGAACTTACTAAATCTAACCTAAATCGAAACTAAATATAATCTAAATCGAAACTAAATATTAACTAACTTAATATAACCTAAATCGAAACGATATCTATCAAACATAAATCTAACCTAAATCGAAACTGAATTACACTAAATCTAAGCAAACTAAATCTAACCTAAATCGAAACTAAATTGAATAATCTCCGGAAAATACTCCTTCCATGCCGTCTTGGTAAGCTCAGGGAGACGAGAGACCGAGAATACAACTGGGTGGTTTGAATATTCAATACGGTGTAGGATGAGCCGATATTTGAAGGCAGGTATCACAGGTTATAGGATTCTGGACTTGAGTTCGAGTATGCACATGTTAGGTGAATTGAGACTGGTGAAGAATACTAGAAGGGAGACTGTGTTAACATGAAAGGTAGAAATATGCAGTAGCTAGTGGGATGATTAAGGATCTGAAGGTTACGTTTGATAGGTATAGATTTTGATTATATTATAGGACTACTGGACTTGGGAGTTGTATGCACATGTTAGGTGAATTGAGACTGGTGAAGAATACTAGAAGGGAGACAGTGTTAACATGAAAGGTAGAAATATGCAGTAGCTAGTGGGATGATTAAGGATCTGAAGGTTATGTTTGATAGGTAAAGATTTTGATTATATTATAGGACTACTGGACTTGGGAGTTGTATGCACATGTTAGGTGAATTGAGACTGGTGAAGAATACTAAAAATGAGACTAAAACTGAAAGGTTAATGCAGTATCTAGTAGGATGATAAAGGATATGAAGGTTACTTTTGATAAGTGATGATTTGTATTCTATTTGAAGGAAATGAGTGTGATTGTAATTAGTCTGTATAGTGATGACTGTATAGAGAACATAGTGTGATGAAACAAAGGAAAGTATGTTTAAGTATAAAAAGTTATTGATCTTGGAATGGGATTGAGTCTTGTACAATTAAAGATGGGGGCTTATGCTGAGAGTGTGCGTGGCCTCGGTGCTCATCTCCGTCACATAAGCAGGTAAAACTTTTAATAATATTTGAAGTGAATAAATTACCTTAATTGCAAATGATTTATTGTCAGTATAGGTAGAAATATAGACTCGAGAGAAATTTAATAATATAATAGTAATAGTAATAATAATAATAATTTTATTTTCACCCGAAGGCATACAGTAAAAAAAGAAATAGTATACAAGCAGGATTAAAGATAAGAGTCTGTATAGAATATAGTGTGATAAAACAAGAAATTTTATCAAAGGGGAAAAAGATGATATATATAGTTATGAGTCATGAGTTGTGTGCAGTACTTATATTGATAACACTAATAATAGATGATAACATGATGCAACAATGATAAGAAAACAAAAGGTGATCAAAGATAGCGTTGAAAAGAAGATTAAGAAAATAAATTTGTCCACATGTTATAAATGTTTCATACATTTAATACATTTATACACAAGAAACATTTTCATACATATAAAGTTAACAGTAAACTGGTCTATATAATCACGGGAACGAGGCCAGTATATAGGCAATCAGAGGCGTTTTCGTGTTGAAACTACGAAGGGATAAAAACTAGTTAAGATGCGGACGTGATACAAGCTTAAGTGCGTCGTTAGAAGGTGAACACGATAGCCTTTTAAATAACAACATCAACCCCATAAGGAATACAATGGAAAGTGTGTGTTGGCAAGACTGGCCACTTGATTTCCAATTATGCCAACATGCCAATTAGCTTGTTAGGAAAATGAGATGAAAGTATGATGCATTGATTTTTTTTTGCCCAATAAGTGTTTTTTGTAGCTTGAATGTGTGGTCAGAGTAAGAGAGAGAGTAAGAGAGAGAGTAAGAGAGTAAGAGAGAGAGTAAGAGAGAGAGAGAGAGTGAGTAAGAGAGAGAGTGAGTTGTAGAGAGAGAAGTTGATAGGAGAGAGAGTAGGAAGGTGAGTAAGAGAGAGAGTGTGAGTGAGAGTGAGTGTGAGTGAGAGTGAGTGTGAGTAAGAGAGAGAGTGAGTGTGAGTAAGAGAGAGTGAGTGTGAGTAAGAGAGAGGAGTGAGTAAGAGAGAGAGTGAGTGTGAGTAAGAGAGAGTGAGTGTGAGTAAGAGAGAGAGTGAGTGTGAGTAAGAGAGAGAGTGAGTGTGAGTAAGAGAGAGAGTAGAGTAAGAGAGAGAGAGAGTAAGAGAGAGAGAGAGAGTAAGAGAGAGTAAGAGAGGGTGAGTGGGTGAGTGAGTGAGTGTCCAATAGAAAGATCTCAAGCATAATTAAAAACCGATAAAGAGAAAATAACAGGAACATAATTATAAGCATGCATGTGTATTAACCCATCTCTTAACAACCCCTAAATAAAACCAAAACCATGAAGCAGAACCTTTCGTATCTACCGTGGCGAGGACAAATGAGGCGAAATAATACGGTAATAGACTGGTTGACTTGGCTACCTACCCTTCCATGCGCTCCCTTAACCCTTTCACGCCCAGAGCTTTCCTTTGCTATAAAAAATCTTATGTTATCGAGCCATAAAATAACGAAAAGTAACTGAATATACCAAATGAGTTAGTCGGCAAGGATACTAAACAGGTCATACACATGAAATAAATGGGATGTAGTACCGTACTATACCCTTCTTTTCTTCTACTCTTCTTCGCACTACCTACAGACCCACATGCCGTACCCCGCGACCTTTGTTCTATACGTAGGTGTTCATTAAGCCACAGGGACCCACAGCTCCAGATAAGGTTAAGTAATACTGCTAAAGCTCTCGATTAAACGTACGTGTGTGTGTGTGTGTGTGTGTAGATAAGTAGTTAATAATAGATAAATAGGTGTAGTTAATAGTAGATAGATCAGTGTAGTTAAGTAGTTAAGAGTAGATAGATCAGTGTAGTGAAGTAGTTAATAGTAGATAGATATGTGTAGTTAAGAGTAGATAGATCTGTAGTTAATAGTAGATAGATATGTGTAGTTAAGTAGTTAATAGTAGATAGATCAGTATTTAAGTAGTTAATAGTAGATAGATCTGTGTAGTTAAATAGTTAATAGTAGATAGATCAGTATTTAAGTAGTTAATAGTAGATATATCTGTGTAGTTAAGTAGTTAATAGTAGATAGATCAGTATTTAAGTAGTTAATAGTAGATAGATCAGTGTAGTTAAGTAGTTAATAGTAGATAGATTAGTGTAGTTAAGTAGTTAATAGTAGATAGATCAGTGTAGTTAAGTAGTTAATAGTAGATAGATCAGTGTAGTTAAGTAGTTAATAGTAGATAGATCAGTGTAGTTAAGTAGTTAATAGTAGATAGATAGTGTAGTTAAGTAGTTAATAGTAGATAGATCAGTGTAGTTAAGTAGTTAATAATAGATAGATCAGTGTAGTTAAGTAGTTAATAATAGATAGATCAGTGTAGTTAAGTAGTTAATAATAGATAGATCAGTGTAGTTAAGTAGGTGCATGGGCGTTCCTTATATGTATCTACAGTTGATTTATGGATTAATTAAAAATCTCAGGTGGTCATCATGAATATAGTTATATCACTGTAAGAATTGTTAGAATTTGTAAGACTCGTATAGACACATTGTTAGAATCAATGTCTACAGTTATATAGACAGGGGGAGTTCGGTGTTTTAGTTAAAGGGTTTATTTGGTAGTAATAATAATAATAATAATAATAATAATAAATAATAGTTTCACCTGAAGGCATACAATAGAAAAAAACAATCTATTAACAGTAGTAAATGGACTAAAGTACTAAAGCAGTAGTGTATAAATGATATCATGCGATGCTTTTACGAAGGTTTGATATAGTAACGTTGGACCGGTGTTAATTGTCTAATTGGATATATATTGGGGCACGAGTACACACGCACACACACACACACCCCACACCCCACACACACCACACCACACACACCACACACCACACACACACAAAACACACAACACACACACAAAACACACACCACACACACACACACACACACACACACACACACACACGCGTTTAAAAAGTACCATTATAGCAGACAAGTACATTTTCCCCCCCAGTACGAAATTAATTCTAGGCACACACACACACACACACACACACACACACACACACACACACACACATCCAGTAATCCGATATTTACACACACACACAGACCCACACACACACACGCACGTTTAATTGAGAACTTTTGCCGTGCTATATTCGCCTTGATTACTGTGTTATTTCCGGCCAGATAGACCATGTTTGCCCCTGCGAGACTCTGTTACTTAATTGGGTAACCAGAAAGCGGCATCGGCGGTCTCCTTGCCTCCCCTTTCACCCTCTCATTTCCTTGTATTTTCCTGTCCTCCCCCACTACTTTACCTGGCTGCTTTGTACTGCAGGCAAGGTGAATGCACGGACAGGTAGCAAGGGGAAGGTGTGTGGGGGGGGGGGGGGTTGTGTGTGTGTGTTTCTGCGTTTGTGAGACAGACAGAGACAAACTGAGAGAGACAGAGACAGACAGACAGACAGACATAGAGACAGACAGACAGACATAGAGAGAGACAGACAGACATAGAGAGAGACAGACAGACATAGAGAGAGACAGACAGACATAGAGAGAGACAGACAGACATAGAGAGAGACAGACATAGAGAGAGAGACGGACAGAAAGAGAGCCAGAGAGAGAGATTGATAGTAAGATTAATTTTCCGCTCCAATATCTTTTGTGAAATGATGCAAGTATTGTAGTGAAGCTTAGTGTGCCGGCCGGTACAAGGGGAAGGCTGTTTGGAAAGGAGTGTGTAGTGAATGTGTTACGCGTGTGAGGATAGACAAAAACGGGAGATAGCGGGAGGACAGGACATAGAACAGAAGACAGATAGAGAGAGAGCAGAAGATAGAGAGAGACGAGACGAGTAGAGAGAGACAGACATAGACAGAGAGGAGACAAGAGAGAGAGAGAGGACGAGAGAAGAGAGCAGAGAGAGAGAGATAGAAGAAGATGAGAAGGAGAGAGAGAGAGAGAGAGAGAGAGAGCGAGAGAGATGGAAGAGAGAAGGGGAGAGAGGAAGAAGAAAGAAGAGATAGAATGGATGAGAGAGAAGAGAACGAGAAGAGGAGGGAGGACAGGATAGAAAGAGAGAGAGAGAGAGAGAGAGAGAGAGAGAGAGAGAGAGAGAGAGAGAGAGAGAGAGAGAGAGAGAGAGAGAGAGAGAGAGAGAGCAGGCACAATAAAAGAATAAATCTTCATTCCATATTAGTTAAAATTTCACAAATGTCTGTAAACGCAATGTAACTTTTTACCTGCAGTTTATTATACGAGATAACTTTGAACTTACACTTTAATAGGAATAAAAACTGCACAATGAGGTAAGTTTGAAGCACCATTAAGTGCTAACACACCATTACTACTTGCAAGAACAAGATACTAATGAAAGAAAAGTAATAAAGTTGTATAAAGTTCACACTAAACACCTTCCTTCCCATGGGGGGTGTAGCTCAGTGGTAGAGCGTTCGCTTTGCATGTGAAAGGCCCCGGGTTCGATCCCCGGCACCTCCACCAGGGGATGTAGCTCAGATGGTAGAGCGCTCGCTTAGCATGTGAGAAGTACGGGGATCGATACCCTGCATCTCAAGTGTTTTCTTATACGTGAGAAAATTAAATTAATTATTTTAATAGAGCGACGATATTAATTATCAGTTTGAACTGGTGGACGGAGCGAGGAACATGGTGGAACTTTTACTAACCGTAGACTTATTTGTTCGTAACAAAAAGATTTTAATTTCTTGCAAATGTTGGCTACGTCCATCTGGTAGGCTTATATAACACCGTAAGTAACTGTTCTAGGCATTAAGAAAAAAAAAGATAAAATAAAAATAAAAATTACGTCCTTGTGGGGATTCGATAAGCAACAGAAGCTTTTCTAAGCTATAAGTAATGAAAGATAACTAAGCAATAGAGAAATAGGAAAGGCTGGAATAGAGAAATAGGAAAGTAGAGAAATATAGCCAAAAGGGAGAGGAAGAATAAAAAAATAAGAAAAAACTCTGCCCCACCAGTCTTCAACAAGCTGTGAAACATCAGGGTGGATCCTACTCGTAAACGGATTTATTTTTAAGGCTATTAAATTCCGGCTTTACCGACATGGAGTAGAGGAGTCTCATCCTTCCTCCCGCACCCTCGCAGCCTCAGGACTAATGCTTTGCTTTATCGACATGGAGTAGAGGAGTCTCATCCTTCCTCCCGCACCCTCGCAGCCTCAGGACTAATGCTTTGCTTTATCGACATGGAGTAGAGGAGTCTCATCCTTCCTCCCGCACCCTCGTAGCCCCAGGACTAATGCTTTCCTCACCTCCTCATAAACGACATAGGTGAGGTGATTCCACTCTGAGCGATTTTCCCCTCGAGAGACTTTCAGGAAGCAAATTTTCTCTGGGCTCTGGTTTCCTCTGGTGTCCCCCTTCCAGAGATCCTGCCCCCTGCCCCCTGCCCCGTCCTGCTCTCACAGCCTCGTCCCTTCAAGTTTTGTCCTTGTTAGTTTCCTCTTGCCCTGCCTCCCTGCCAGCCTTGCCCAGTCGTATGTCTCTCCCATCCCCTGCCAGCTCGGCCCCGCCCTGTCCCGCCCTTGGTGTAAAAAAGAACTCAAAACTCTACATTTTTCTCACCTAGATTGCTTAATACAGTAAGATACGCATATTTTGTCTGATAACACGCTCGTATATATTCCTGAAGTGAGAATATTGTTGCCAGCGACTTAAACGTGAAAATATGCACTTGGTGTAATGGTTGGGTAATGACCAGCCTGCCTCGCCCCGCTGCCTGCCTGGCTAGCGCGGCGCGGCTCCCTGCACGCCGCCGCTGTACTGAAGCAAAGGTAATTTAAATATTTATAAAGCCTTTTGCAGCACTTTTTTCGTGGAATGAAATAGTGTTTACTCTGAGGGTGTTCTCGGCACAGTGACTGAACCGAGGAGTGGGGCGACCCCTCTCCGAAGGGGATGAGAGGGCACGAGGGAGAGGTAGGGGAGGAGAGAGGCTGCAGGTGAAGGGATCAATGACTGTGCAAAGGAATTGTTTGAACACAATGCATTTTTACTGAATCCCCGGCCAGTGTTATCTTAGTTGTGAAAGATTCCACGTAGCTCACCAGCGCACGTTTTCGAAACATTTCCAGTCGCGCTACACAGAATGAAATTCATTCAAGCTCTTTTCCGCTGTGCAATTTGCATGTGCCAGCGGTGTCCCCCGGCTGGTGGAGGCGACGGCCGCCCAACACCCCCGCCCTAACAAGGGACCACGGCCAGGTGCTTATTGACATCACACTCGTAAACGTACTGTTTGTTGTGGACACAGCATAGTTGTTATTGCTTTAGGTATCACGTGTAAGAGAGTATCTTTATTTCGTGCCGTCAATTTACACTTAAATTCCATATGCATTCATTTTGCTCTGGCGTAACTTTGTAGAGTCCAGGAGGCAGCAGCTTCCTTGCTCACGGCCTGCCGCCCTGCACGCCAGCCGCCGCCGCCCCTGCACCTGCACGCCAGCCGCCGCCGCCCCTGCACCTCCCCGCCCCTGCAGCTGTTCCCATTGTGACTCAAGGCGTCCCCGCCCGCCCAGCACGCCGTCCACGGCTGGCAGCGAATCGTTGGCTGATAAACTGCTTTCTCCCTTCCTTCTGCGCTGATGCAAGAATATTTATCACGAGAGATTTAGTGTATTTTATATGTTTATATATATACCTTCAATCAGGCTAACTTTAAATCGTTAAACTACACACATAACAATAAAATAACAGCCTTTAATCCCTTCCGTATATACTCTTTGTGTGTGTGTGTCTTGTAAGGGTGGAGGGAAAGGAGACTGTCCAGCGCCGAGGCATGAAGTGACGTGTGTGCGTGTGCCGTGTGTGCGTGTGCGTGTGTAGGCCACGTGGGAGAACTACTGTCAGGGTGTTGTGAATGCCGCCGCCGCTCAGGTTTTTTTTATTTTTTTATTTAAACTGTTATTAATCACACAAATGCTTTTAATTAAAGAGAGATGAGTTAAGGCAGTAAGTGTTCATAAGTAAATGTTCTCCACTAGCTAATTTGGTATATTAATTAAGTTAGTTTTTTGTCATTTTATGGCTAGCAACAGACTTATTTGATATGGCAAAGGAAAGATCTAGGTGTGAAAAGGTTAATGTCAACACCCTTCTACCTGTCAACACCCTTCTACCTGTCAACACCCTTCTACCTGTTATGAGGGTGAAGGGACGAACGTATTGCCTTCACGCTGCCTGAACTGCTGTGTGATCTTAAGGCCCTCTCTCCGAGCCCTCAAGTGGGAGCCGACAAGCACTCAGGCAGACGCAGGGGGCGAGACAAAGGCAGGAGGAAGAGGAAGAAGAGGTGGAGGAGGAAGAGATGGAGGAGGAAGAGATGGAGGAGGAAGAGATGGAGGAGGAAGAGGTGGAGGAGGAAGAGATGGAGGAGGAAGAGATGGAGGAGGAAGAGATGGAGATGGAGATGGAAGAGGTGGAGGATGAGGAAGAGGATGAAGAGGAAGAGATGGAGAAGAAAGAGGTACAAGGAGGAGGAGGAGTCCCCTTCACTTATAAGGTGATCGCAAAAGTCTTGGTCATGCCGGTTAATCACTCTTGTTAAACATTTAACGTAGCATTACTGAAGCGTCTTTTACAGTGTATGTAACCTCATTCCTTCCATATATCCTCCTATAGGGGCGTTGTGTATAAATTATGTATGTAGCTCTTTCTACCTTATTGGCATTTTTTCTTCTAACTTTTATCTAGTCTTAAAAGAGCAATTATCTTTTTTTTAAGTTTGTGTGTGTGTGTGTGTGTGTGTGTGTGTGTGTGTGTGTGTGTGTGTGTGTGTGTGTGTGCGCTTCCTTTTACCTATCTAACCATACATTTCACATACTTTACCTTCCCTTATAATTTTTTCCTATAATTTACATAGTTCTAATTTTTGTTGGCTTTAACGTGTCCAGCAAATACATAAGCGAACACTACTAATGGAATTTCAATAGAATGCTATACATCTAAAAATTACGTCAGTATAACTAAATATATCTGCTCACAAAATAAATATCACAAAACTATTTTACCTTCCATCACCTATCATCATCTTTCTTTTACACTATCATTATATCACCTTCCTTATATTTCCATTTCCTCCTTCTCTTCTGCTGCTGCTGCTCCTCCTCCTCTACCTTTCTTGTGAGTTGTGAAATAACAGTAATAATTAAGGGTATAAATAAAGTATGACTATATATATATCTGCGCACAAAATCATTACATAACCTTCCATATATTTCCATTTTCCTCCTCCTCTTCCTCCTCCTTCTTCTCCTCCTCCTCCTTCATTCATCTTCTCGCCACCAACACGGAAGGAAGTGAAAATCTTGGTCTCCACCAAACCTCACACATACGTCGTTAACATCACGCTAAGTTTTCTTTAGAGATTTTCCCGTCGTAACACACCTTGCATTTCATTTAATACAGCGAGCTTTATATATTACTACAACTAACACACACACACACACTCCACAGTGAAAACACAGTGAAACGCATTGATAGTGAGTAATAACAATTTCTATAACTTGCACGGTCTATGTCCTAATTTGTAATTTATTTGTGCTTGTTTTTAAATAACGTAAACGTTGTTTTTAGTTCTATCTATAGCATTTCGTGGCATTCTTAAAACTGGTACAAGGTGTGGTATTTCCACTCAGTTTTTGAGAAAGTATTCCCTAGGGACAGACCAACCCATTTGTGCTCAACCGCGTCCCTCCTTTCCATCCTGAGAGAGAGGGAGAGAGAGGGAGAGAGAGAAGAGAGAGAGAGAGAGGAGGAGAGGGAGAGAGAGAGAGAGAGAGAGAGAGAGAGAGAGAGAGAGCGCGCCACGCTTCCAACAGATATAACATAAGCGAATACGAATACATCACTTTGTCTTAAAAGTTTTCAGTTTTTGTTAATTCGAGTTGCCGTACATCTATTTAAATCCCCGCAGCGCATAATATTTTATTTTTCAGCATCCTTCCCTTTACCAAGCCCCCCCTTTTTTCGCCCCCCCTGTTGGCAAATTTTCCCCCAAGGGGGCCAGCGGTCCCCCCCCGGCGGGTGGGGGCGACGGCCCCCCCCAAACACCCCCGCCCTAACAAGGGACCAGGCCCAAAGGTGCTTTTGCCCAACCAAACTCGTAAACGTACTTTTTGTTGGGGAAACACAGAATATTTTTTTATTTTTTAAGGTATCCGTGAAAAGGGGAGTACCCTTTATTTCGGGGCCGTAAAAATTACACTTAAATTTCCCAAATATCATTTTTTTGCTCTGGCGAATTTTGTAAAAAAAGGCCAAAGGAGGGCAGCAGCTTCCTTGTAAAGGCCCTGCCCCCCTGCACGCCAGCCGCCCCCGCCCCTGCACCTCCCAACCCCCAGCCGCCCCCCGCCCTTAACCCCCCCCGCCCCGGGAAAGCTGTTCCCATTGTGATAAAGGGCCCGTCCCCGCCCCCCCAGCACGCCGCCCACGGCTGGCCCCCAAATGGGTTGGCTGAAAAAACTCTTTCCCCCTTTCCCTTTTCTGCGCTGATGCAAGAATTTTATCACGAGAGATTTAGTGATTTTATATGTTTATTTTAATCCCCTTCAATCGGGCCCCAAACTTTAAATTTTTTAAACTACACACATAACAATAAAAAAACACCCTTTTAAAACCCCTTCCGTTTATACTCTTTTTTTGTGTGTGTTTGTAAGGGTGGGGGGAAAGGAACTGTCCAGCCCCCCCGAGGAATAAAAAGTGACGGTGTGCGTGTCCCGTGTGTGCGTGTTCGGGTGAAAGGGCCACGGGGGGAGAACTACTTCGGGTGTTTTTAAGGGCCGCCGCCGCCCCGGGGTTTTTTTTTATTTTTTTATTTAAACTTTTTATTAATCAAAAAAAAGTTTTTAAAAATTAAAGAGGAGATTTTAAGGCAGAAAGTTTTCAAAAGGGAAATGTTCTACACTAGCAAATTTTTGGTATATTAATTAAGTTAGTTTTTTTTTTCTTTTTTAGGGGGTTTGCAACAGACTTATTTGATAGGGGAAAAAGGAAAGTTTTGGGGTGTAAAAAGGGTTTAAATGTAAACACCCTTCTACCTGCCCAAACCCCCTTCCCCTGTCAAAACCCTTCTACCGGGTTTGGGGGTTTGAAGGGACAAACGTATTCCCTTTCCCACGCTGCCTGAACTGCTGTGTGTTTTTAAGGCCCCCTCCGGGGCCCCCCAAGGGGGAAAGCCGAAAAGCACTCAGGCAGACGCAGGGGCAAAGAAAAGGAGGAGGAAGGGAGGAAGAAGAGGGGAGGAGGAAGAGTGGAGGGGGAAAAGGGGAATGGGGAGGAAGAGATGGAAGGAAGATTTGGAGGGGGAAAGGGGAGATGGGGGGAGGAAGAGATGGAGGGAAAAAGGGGAGAGGGAAAAATTGGAATGGAAAGGTGGGGATGGGGAAGGAGGGATGAAGGGGAAAGGGAGTTTGGAAAGAAAGGGGGGACAAGGAGGAGGGGGGGGGGGGGGCCCCCTTTCACTTAAAGGGGGATCGAAAAAGTTTTGGGTCAGGGCCGGTTAACACCTTTTTAAACTTTTTAACGTAGTTTACTGAGGGGTTTTTTCAGGGGTAGGGAAAACCTCTTTCCTTTCCCCTTTAACCCTTTTTCCTTTATAGGGGGTGTGTAAAATTTATGTATGTACTCTTTTTACCTTATGGCTTTTTTTTCTTTTTTAATTTTTTATCGTATTAAAAGAGCAATTATTTTTTTTTTAAGTTTGTGTGGTTTTTGGTGTGGGGGTGTGTTTTGGTTGGTGTGTGTGTGTGTGGTGTGTGTGGTGTGCCCCTTCCTTTTCCTATCTAACCATATTTTTCCATATTTTTTCCCTTCCCCTTTTAAAAATTTTTTTCCTAAAATCCCTAGTTCAATTTTTGTTGGTTTTAAACTTTCCCAAGCAAAGCCTAAGCAAACACTATAATGGAATTTAATGAATGCTATACATCAAAAAAATTAGGGTTCATAATAAATAACAATTTTCTCCCTCACAAAAAAAAAATATCACAAACAATTTTCCCTTTCCCACACCCCATCATCATCTTTTTTTTACACTATCATTAAAATCACCTTCCTTATATTTCCTTTCCCCCTTCCCTTCCTGCTGTTTGCTCCTCCTCCCAAACCTTTCTTTTGAGTTGGGGAAAATAACAGTAAAAATTTAAAGGGTAAAAATAAAGATAAATATATATATTTCTGGCACAAAACATTACAAAACCCTTTCCTTTATTTCCTTTTTTTCCTCCCCCTCTTCCCCCTTTCCTTTTCTCCTCCTCCCCTTCTTTTCTCTTCCGCCCCCAACACGGAAGGAAGTAAAAATTTTGGTTCCAGCCAAACCAAACCCCACAAAAGTCGTTAACACCCACGCTAAGTTTTCTTTAGAGATTTTCCCGTCGTAACACCCCTTTGCTTTCATTTAAAAAAGCGAGTTTTATTATACAAACTAACCACCCCCAACACCCCACTCCAAATGAAAACACAGTAAAACCATTGATATTTATTTAAAAAACAATTTTTATAATTGCACGGTCAAAGCCCCTTAATTGAAATTTTTTTTGTGCTTTTTTTTTAAAATAACGTAAAGGGGGGGTTTTTAGTTTACTAAGCTTTTGTGGCTTTTTAAAAACTGGTACAAGGTGGGGTTTTTTCCACTCTTTTTTTTAAAAAGTTTTCCCCTAGGGACGGGGACCAACCCATTTGTGCTAAACCGGGGCCCCCCCTTTTCCATCCTGGGGAAGAGAGGGAGAGAAGGGATAGGGGGAAGAGAGAAAAGAGGGGAGGAGGAGAAAAGGGGAGAAAAGGAGAGAGAAGAGCGCCACGCTTCCAACAGAAAACATAAGCGAAACGAATACATAAACTTTTTTCTTAAAATTTTTCATTTTTTGTTAATTCGATTTTCCCCGTACATCTAAAAAAATTTCCCCGCACGCTAATATTTTTTTTTTCAGCATGCCTTCCATTCAAACGCAAGTGCTGATTTGGCAGGGGGAAAGTTCGCAACACAAATTTCCCCAATCAACTCTAACCCTGTAGACTTTTTTTTCAAACAAGCAAGAAAAAACCCTCGCGGGGGTACAATGATTTAAGAAGAATCATGACAGTCTCCGTGAGAGTTAGGGACAGTCTAGGGAAAAGGGCTGTTCCCCTTTTCATTTCCTCCCCCCCAAAAACCCCACCCCCCCTCTATCACCCCCGCCCTCCTCTTCCCCCCTTCCCTTCCCTTTTTTTCCGCCTCAAAAGTAACACCCCCCCCCTCTCCCCCCCTTCCTCCTTCCCCCTTTCCCCCAAATTTTTCCCCCCGCCACCCCAAAACCCTTTAAAGATCCTCCACCCCTTTTAAAATTTCCCCCGGCCCCAACCGTAATCCACATTCCCCCTATCTCATCCAACCCCTCCACCCCCTCCAACCTCCTCCTCCTCTACCTCCTCCTCCACCCCCCTCCTCCTCCCCCCCCCCTCCCCTCCGCCCCCAAACTTCCTCCTCCTCCCCCCCCCTTTTCTCATTCTCTCCCCCCAGCCCCTTCCTCCCCCGCCCCGGGGGGTTTTTCCTTCCCCGCTCCCTTTGCTCCCGTAAGGCGAGGAGCACGACACAACCCCCAGCAGTCGGGGGCGCCCCAAACGATAAAAATTTACAATAAATTTCGGGTTTCTTGGCAAAAATGAAGGAAGACGTCCCATAAAGCCCAGTTTGATCGGGGCCCCAATTCTCCGAGGACAACTGGGGGATTTTTTTGTGGTGGGTCACGAGTGACAAAAGGAAGCGCTTCTGTTTCCCAGGGGGACAAGACTGGGACACATCACTGAAAGCCGCGTGACGTCAAAAAAGAACCCCAAACCCGAAAACACTCTTATGTATCCATGCAGGAACCCCCGCGTGTAAAATTTAGCGGATCTGAAAAAATTTCTGGACAAGTACAGGAAGTTAAAATCCGGAAAATTCGACTAAAAAAAATCATATTTATTTAAAGGAATTCTCCCCAGATGGAGTAGGCAAACGTTTTTACAAAGGCGTTAAACGCAAAAAACCCCGCCCTGAGGTTTTTTTGGGGCACGGGAAAGAATGTGGGGCCCTTGAAAAACTTCTGGGAAAATTTCTACGAGGACCCCATTTTGGGTTTTTGGGTTTCCCAATCCAATTTGGGGATGACGGACCCCAACCTAAACCCCCCGTCGGCCATGCACGATTAGGACGCTGCTAAATGATATTTTTCTTCTTACAGATTTAAAAAAAGGGCGAGGGGAAAGGCGGTAGCAGCATCAACCCTTAACCCCCTTTTTTACCCCCACAGCAACGCTGGGGGCACGTCCCGTTTTTTCCCCAAATACTAATCAAAGTAACTTAATCAAGCGGGCCCCGAAAAAGTGGACCGTAGCGCCCTGGCCCGGTAAACCCTCACCCAAGGTTACCAAAAAATATCAAGGAACTTAAAATTTCTCACACCAAAAGCCAGAAGCTTATTTTAAAGCGTAAAGAATTATTTGCCAAAGTTGTTGCCGAAAACCCAGATATCGGGCCCCGTATCACTGAGAGTGGGGTTTTAACACAAAAGATAAAAACCAAAAAAATTTTTTTAGGGTGAAATAGCCATTCTAGGCTATAAGACCCTTTCCCCAAATTTTTGGTTTTTTTGGACCAAATTTTAACAGGTTTTTAGGGGTCATTCTTTACAAATTTAAAGGGAAAAAATTTCAAACCAACCCAAATCGAAAGGGAAAAAAAGATCATTAGACTCCGTCAAAGAAAGATTTAAACTAAACGGGTAAAATTGCTAATATTGGGGGAAAAAAATATCGTCCTCCCAAAACAATGCGGAAAGTAGGGTTGCCCCCCTGTACGACGAGATAAAGTCAGTTGTGGGAAAAATAAAAGCGATTTCCAATTTTTTGTGGGTTTTTCCTACCCCATATAAAAATGGAAAAATAATTTGGCTGATAGAGAAGGGATGCGATTGCTTGTATGGTGAACGAAGTAATTTTAAAACAGGTTTGGGCCTGAGCCTCAAGGGATAATAGTATCCTAATTAGTTTTTTCCCCTACCGACTTGATCTGATTGATTACCTTTCGATATAGGTGAACATTGGCAAAAAGTGATACAGGCTAATCAGATTCGGGATAAATTGCAATGTAGACAAACACAGAAAAAAGGTTATTAGTCCCAAATTATAATAAAACAATTTCACGAAATCAGCAGGGTACTAACGAAGTTTAAAGGATTGACCCACTAAAAAAGGTAAAAACGCCGAAAAAATGTGTAAAATTAAATTTACTAATAAAAAACCCAAACCGGGGTGGAAAAAAAAATGTTCCCATGGGTAAGAAAAAGTTTGAATAACATAAACAGGGGGCCCCCTTTTTATGAAAATGAATCCAAACAAATCATTGGCAGAAAGGGGCCGAGCGTATAAGTTTACAAAAATTTAAATGCAGACTCATTCTAGGAAAAAAATGACGTCCCAAAAATCGCTGCAAAGACTAATTAAGTCAAAAAGCGCGAGTATGAAAAAAAAAAATTGAAAAGGAAAACCCAAATTTAAACCCGAAAGGGTTTTTTCAAAACTTTGAAATAAAAAAAAAACGTCAAAAAAAGTTTTTGGAAACCCCTGAAAGATAAAAAAATATTGGGTAAAAGATAATAAAGTATGGGGGTTTTGACTCAATGGGAAAACTTTAAAGCGGATTTATTTAAAAAAACGAAACTCCATTCCCGAACCAGAAAAAATGTATGCAGGACTCAAAGGGTTAATGGTAATAGGAGGGGTAAAAATAAAAAAATTTAAAATAAATTTTCTGAAACTTTACCCCAAAAATCCCGGGGGGTGGGGGCAAATCTCGCCGCGACTACTTCGCGAATTTCACGTCAACTTTTTGCTCCCTTAAAAATTTTTTTCAATAAATCGCCTAAATGAAAAAAAAGGGGTTTCCCCGTATGGGAAAATTTGTAATGTTCAAACCCATATTAAAAAAAAGGGAGTAAGAGGCCCCGCAAGTAATTATTTGCCCCAAATTTGTCTAAAAAGTCCGTGTTTTTTAAATTTGAGAAAATATTGCGGGATAAAAAAATGTCCCTTTTCCCGTGAAAATAACCTTATACTAAACTCCCCCGCATGGGTTTTGAAATAAGGAAAATCCGGGTTTAAAAAACCTACTGGGTTTTTTTAATGTCATTTATTCAAACGGGACACTAAAATTCCCCCGGATGTAATATCCTTGGTTTTTAGAAAGCCTTCAACCTTCCACATAAAACGACGTTTACCAAACTAAGGGGACGGCATAGGAAGCAATTATGTTTATGGGTTGGGGGATTGGGGGTTTCAAATCGTAAACCAAAGGGGAAATAATAAAAGGGGAGGCATCTGATTGGTTTTGATGTCCCCAGTGGGGGGCCCCAGGGCCGGTCTTGGGTCCTAAAATCTTTTTCGGGTATTTTAAAAAAAAAAAAACAAAACTGGACTGCGGACTTGGGATCTAAAATATCAAAATTTGGGGGATGACCCCCAAATTAGGGGGGTTTTTGCATAACTAAGAAAAATGCCGAACTTTATACCAAAATGATCTCGACAAACTATCAATTGGAGTGATAAATGGCTATTAAAAAATTTAAAATTCCGATAAATTGTAAATTTAAAGAATTTGGCAACGATAACCCAAATATAACCCATCAAATGCAAAATAAAACGTTAAATGAAGGGAAGCAGGAAAAAGGGTTTAGGTTTTCCTCATCAGTAATGATCTGAAAAACCGTTTCCAAATTTCCTAGCTGCCAAATAAAAAAAAATATGATGTTGGGGTTTATTTTTCTTAAATTTTTAACATAAAACTCCCCAAAGGGAATGAACAATTTTAAAACGGGCCTTGGTTAGGCCGCACTTGGAATATGGGCCCTTTTTAATTCTGGTTTGCCCTTTTTTCGTAAGATCAAGGGGGAAAATTTGGAAAACAGTGCAAAAAAAGAGCAAACCCAAAAAAATTTCCCTCTCTGCAAAATTCATCTTAGAAGAGAACGCGGGGAAAAATTTTAAAATGTTTTCCTTAAAGGGTCGTAGAATCCGTGGGGGGCCCTTTTAAAAGAAACCTTTTTAAAATCCTAAAAGGGGTTTTTTATGTCATTAAAAAGAGGGCCTATTCGGCTTTCAACTCAAGGTTTACAACCAAAAAATATGGGTTTTAAAAATAAACGGGGCCCAACCCTTCATCACCCATTCCGTAAAATTATTTTTAATGTTGAGTCTTTATCGTGGAACAATTACCAGCAAATTTTTCGGGAGCCCCCAAAACAAAAACTACATTTCCAAAAAAAGACTTGACGGGCCCCTGTAAAATTTTGGGTTTTTTGATAGTGCAATTTGTATTTTGCCCCCCTATCGATTAGTTTTTAGTGGTAGTTGGGAGTTTTATTTTTTTATATCCTATCTTCTGCACTATGAAAAATTCCATGTTTTCCCATTCCCCTTAGGGGCAGGGGATCTTTTCCCAATTTTTTTCTTACAATTTTTGAAATTTGTTAGTGGGAGTTTTAGCCGGATACCCTCGCTTTTGGACCAATAGGTCTCCTTGGGGTCCCTTTTTTCCTATTAATCCCCCCTCTCTTCCGTGTTAGGTTTTGAATACGGTAAAAATTTAAAAGGAGAAAAAGCAAATCCGAGCACCGACCTTCTGGGAAACCCAAACGTTCCCCCGGGCCCCTTTAAATTTTGTTTTTAATTTTGGGTAGCAAAGCCTTTGGGAAGGGCGCCGAGGGGGGGGGGGGGGGGGTGGGGTTTTTGTGTGTTTGTTTTGTGTTGGTATAAAGAAAACCCAAAAGCACTTGACAAATTGATATGGGACCCCTCTCTCTCTCAAACTTACTCTTCACAATACTCTCTCAAAGCGCGGGGCGCACCCCCGAACAAACACACAAAACACACACACACACACACACACACACACAAACCCCCCACACAACACCACACCACACACACCACACCCCCCACACACCAACACACCCACACCCCAACACCACACCACCCCACCACACCACCCACACACACCACACCACCTACACACACCAACCCCCACACCACACACACACAACCACACAGACACACACACCACACACACATACACCACACACACACACACCATACACACACACACACTTTACATTCTACTCTTCACTCAAGATTAATCTCCCTTTCATCTCACCCAGTCTTTCCCTTTACGTTGGTATAAACTTTTCTCAACTTTGATGTTTATCGTTAGTGGCCTGCTCTGTACTCTTTTCTTGTTATCATCAGACTTTCACCAACGTCCTTCCCTCTCCGTCACCCTCCCTGCCTCCCTGCCTGCCTGCCTGCCTCTCTAACCTCCCTCCTTGCCTATCTGCTGCTGTGATCTAGGCTTTAGTGGACTTAAAACATAATTGATCTCGCAAGTAGGTCACCATTCCACGCTACAAGACACCGCCGCACAAACATCCTTATTTTTTCCCTTTGTTCGACCTCCATTCTCTCTCTCTCTCTCTCTCTCTCTCTCTCTCTCTCATTCGTCTCCTCTCTCTCTCTCTTCTCTCTCCTCTCTCTCCTCTCTCTCTTCTCTTTTTACTACACTAACTGCACGGGTTTGAGCATTAGATGAATGAGAACACTGAACAAATGTAATGGTACGGGAATTAGGAGAGAAAAGTGGTAGAAAAAAAGGGTAAAATGGGAGAAAAGTGGTAGAAATATAGAAAAAGGAGAAAAGAGTGGTAGAAATAAGAAAAGTGAGAAAGGGGTGATTTAGAAAAGAGAAAAGAGTGGTAGAATTTGGAAAAAAAAAGAGGGGGGAAAAAGTGGTAGAATGAAAGAAAAGGGGAAAGATGGTAGAAATGAAGAAAAAGTGAGAAAAGAGTGGTAGATTTGAAGAAAATGAGAAAAGAGTGGTAGATTTGAAGAAAAAGGGAGAAAAGAGTGGTAGAATTGAAGAAAAAGGGAGAAAAGGTGAGAATTTGGGAGAAAAGAGTGGTAAATTGAGAAAAAGGGAAAAAAGGAGTGGTAAATTGGAAAAAGGGAGAAAAGAGTGGTAAAGGGGAAAAAAGGGGAGAAAGAGTGGTAGATTGAAGAAAAAGGAGAAAAGAGTGGTAAATTGAAAAAAGGAGAAAAGAGTGGTAGAATTGAAGAAAAAGGGAGAAAGAGGGTAAATTGAAAAAAGGAGAAAAGAGGGGAAATGGAAAAGATGTAAGAATGAAGAAAAAGGAGAAAGAAGAGAAAGAAGAAAAGAGAAAAGGTGGAGAAAGGAAAAAAAAGTGGTAAATGAAGAAAAAGGAGAAAAGAGGGAGAATTGAAGAAAAGAGAAAGAGTGGTAGAATAGAGAAAAGAGTGGTAGAATTAAAGAAAAAAGGGAGAAAAGAGTGTAGAATGAAGAAAGGGAAAAAGAGTGAGAAAAAAAAGGGAGAAAAGAGTGGTAGAATTGAAGAAAAAGGGAGAAAAGAGTGGTAGAATTGAAGAAAAAGCGAGAAAAGAGTGGTAGAATTGGAGAAAAGAGTGGTAGAATTGAAGAAAAAGGGAGAAAAGAGTGGTAGAATTGAAGAAAAAGTGAGAAAAGAGTGGTAGAATTGAAGAAAAGGAGAAAAGAGTGGTAGAATTGAAGAAAAAGGGAGAAAAGAGTGGTAGAATTGAACAAAAAGGGAGAAAAGAGTGGTAGAATTGAAGAAAAAGGGAGAAACGAGTGGTAGAATTGAAGAAAAGGAGAAAGAGTGGTAGAATTGAAGAAAAAGGGAGAAAAGAGTGGTAGAATTGAAGAAAAGGAGAAAAGAGTGGTAGAAATAAAGGAAAAAGGGCACAAAGGGAGAAAAGAGTGGTAGAAAAAAAGGGAAAAACGGGAGAAAAGAGTGGTAGAAATGAAGAAAAAGGGAGAAAAGTTACACAAATATAAAAGAAGGGAGAAAGGAGTGATATAAATAAAGAAAAGGACAGAAAAGAGTGGTAGAAATCAAGAAAAAATGAGGGGAAAAGGGAGGGGGGTTGGCTAGGCATTATTAGTCTAGTGGGTTCCAGACACGAGAAACTTCAATTACCGTGAAAAAAAAAGTGATACGCTGCTCGTTGTTTCCGATTAAATTACGTCCGGAAAACATGTGAGTGTGACGCAGGGGATGAATGTGTGTATGTGTGTGTGTGTGTTTGTTTCTCTCTCTCTTTCTTTATTACTCTTTGTTTTGTTTCTTTCTTTTTCCCTTTTTCTTTCTCCTTTTTTTTCTTTATCTTCTCTCTCTCTCTCTCTCTCTCTCTCTCTCTCTCTCTCTCTCTCTCTCTCTCTCTCTCTCTCAATCTTCGTACCCTACATGGCACATTACCTATTATCTTCCCCTGTCTCTCTTTTTTCCCTCGTCCCCCCACACACACACACACTTTTAGTACAGCAGCATCTCACTTAACCTTCCCTCTACACCATTCCTGTAGCCCCTTTTAGCCCCCTCTAGCCCCACTACAGGCGGCAGGACTCTTAACTCAAGGGAAGCAGCCCCCCACTAGCCCCCGACCAGCCCCCGACTCTCCCTTTCGTCCATTCCGGCACAATGGATCCAATAGGTTTTCCTCGCCCATCCACCATCCACTCTGACGCAAAGGACGCGAGGAGGCAACTCGAACCTCGCTCTCGGGTATCTTTCGGGTCTTTCGGGCCTTTATTGGGTCTCTTTCGGGTCTGTTTCGGGTCTCGGGCCTCTCTTGGGTCACTCTCGGGCCTCTCTTGGGTCACTCGGGTCTCTCTTGGGTCTCTCTCGGGTCTCTCTTGGGTCTCTCGGGTCTCATGTCTCTCTCGGGTCTCTCTTGGGTCTCTCTGGTCTTGGGTCTCTCTCGGGTCTCTCTTGGGTCTCTCGGGTCTCTCTCGAGTCCTCGTGTGCATGGTGAAGGGCAAGACGAGGGCGCTATAAAGGAAGGAAGGTAGGAAAGAGGCAAACCAGAGCCCAGGGTCAGAAGAGTTATATTCCTCCTTCCTTCCTTATCGTCCTTCCTTCCTTCCTTCTTTCTTTCTCGTCCCTCCTATTTCCTTCCTCTTCGCGGCCCAACTCTCGTCTCCCCTCGGTGATTGATTTTTTTTTTCTCTTCTCTCTTTTTTTTTTCTCTCTCTCTCTCTCTCTCTCTCTCTCTCTCTCTCTCTCTCTCTCTCTCTCTCTCTCTCTCTCTCTCTCTGCTTCCTCTTTTTCAACCTTTTTTCTTATTTCTCTCTCCTTGTCACTTATGTTTCTCTTATTTTCCCTCCATTTATCTTGTCTATATTTTCTATTATCCTACTCACCTCTCTCTCTCTCTCTCTCTCTCTCTCTCTCTCTCTCTCTCTCTCTCTCTCTCTCTCTCTCTCTCTCTCTCTCTCTCTCTCTCTCTCCCCTTTGCCATTTGTGTCATAGGTCTTCGTCGCTTTTTGGGTTCTTCAGAATTTTTCCTCGAGTGTGTCCGTCTGTCAGGCTCGGCACTCTAATGTGTATAGTCAGTCAGGTGCCAGCATTGCACAAATACAATCTATAATGTGTGATACAGGTTCAGCTCGTGTATTGCGGTATTGTTCGTTCTCTTCAGTATTGTTGACTGTCTATTAAAAGGTGTATTCCGTCACTCTCTTTGCACAAATACAGTTTATAATGTGATACAGGTTCAGCTCGTGTATTGGTATTGTTCTCTTCAGTATAGTTGACGTGTGTTGTGTAAAAGGTGTATTTCGTCACTCTCTTTGCACAAATACAGTTTATAATGTGATACAGGTTCAGCTCGTGTATTGGTATTGTTCTCTTCAGTATAGTTGACGTGTGTTGTGTAAAAGGTGTATTTCGTCACTCTCTTTGCACAAATACAGTTTATAATGTGATACAGGTTCAGCTCGTGTATTGGTATTGTTCTCTTCAGTATAGTTGACGTGTGTTGTGTAAAAGGTGTATTTCGTCACTCCCTGTGTATGTTTGTTCCTCTTCATTACTGCATATTAGGACTGTTAAAGGGTCGTGTATAAGCATGTCAAGTCACTTCAGTTAATTAAGTTACGATGTTATTCTGAAGACAAACACTTAGCATACACACAACACAAACTTGTCAGTCATCTGTATATTTATCTTTCCTTTGTTTCCTCTTACTAAACTCTTGACACGTTATAACACCCGATGCTGAAACCTTGTCTGATGATACGCCAACGACGACGACAACAACAACACTACCTTGGTCCCCTATGAATCACTTAACCTCACCTCTCTCTCTCTCTCTCTCTCTCTCTCTCTCTCTCTCTCTCTCTCTCTCTCTCTCTCTCTCTCTCTCCTCTCTCTCTCTCTCTCTCTCTCTCTCTCTCTCTCTCTCTCTCTCTCTCTCTCTCTCTCTCTCTCTCTCTCTCTCTCTCTCTCTCTCTCTCTCATATCCTCCCCCATCCTTGCATTTCCAGCCTCACCACCTACAGCCGTCGCTCAACCACCGCCCCTGCCACTTGTAACCCGCCGTTCCCTTCAACCCCAGGTCCCCAAAGTCCCCCACCTGCTCCTATGTTCCCTTCCCCCACCCACCACCACCTGTCACCCTGCCCCCCCGCACCACCTGTCCACCACCTGTCACCCGCCTCACCTGTCCCCCTTCACTCAGTAGCTATATTACCCGTTTCCATTTGTTTGATGAGGGAAGTCAGGTGAGGGTGTGTGGGCGCATGTCACCTCGCCGCGCCTATCACGGGGATCAAGTCACGCTAGTCTCTGGGGAGGGGAGAAGATGGAGAGGTGAAGGGGAGGGGAGGAAGAGGTAAAGAGGAGGGAAGAGGGGGAAGGGGGAGAGGTGAGGGGGAAGAAAAAGGAGGGAGAGGTGAAGGGAAGGAGAGGTGAGGGTAGGAAAAGGGAGAGAATGTTTAGAGGAAGTGTGATTTAGTCTATTTTGTCCCCTCTTTTTTAATGTTAGTGGTAATAGTGTATTGGAAGAGATGGAAGGGAAGAATGAAGAGGTGAAGCGGAGGAAAGGATAGAGAAAATATTGAGGGTCGGTGCTCTTTTAGTCTTTTCCCTCTTATTTTTCCCCCCCTTTTTCAACTTTTTTGTCTTTTTAGTGGTAATAGTGTATTGGAGGTGAAAGAAGGGAGGAATGGAGAGGTGATGAGGAGGAAAGGCTAGAGAGAATGTTGAGGGAAAATACTCTCGTCTTTTTTTCCCTTTTTTTCCCCTTTTTTCAACTTTCATTTTATTGTAGTGGTAATAGTGTATTGGAGAAGGAAGGGAGGAATGGAGAGGTGATGAGAGGAGGAAAGGCTAGAGAGAATGTTGATGGGTCTGTGCTCTTTTCAGTCTTTTTTCCCCTCTTTTCCCTGTTTCCCCTTATTTCTATTATTTTTATTATTTTGTGGTAATAGTGAATTGGAGGAAAGGAGTGGTGAAGTGGAGGTAAGGCTAGACAGACTGTTGAGGGACAGTGCTTTAGTCTTTTTGTCCCTATTTTTTTCCTCTTTTTTTTCAACTTATTTTTCTTTTTTAGTGGTAATAGTGTATTGGAGGTAAAGTAAGGGAGGAATGAAGAAGCGAAGGGGAGGAAAGGATAGAGAGAATGTTGAGGGGAAGTGCGGTTTAGTCCTTTTTTCCTTTTTTTCAGGGTTAGTGGTAATAGTGTGGTCGGGAAAAATTGCTGCATGTGTGTTTGTGTTGATCAGATCGCTTGGTGTATGTAAAGAGGATCACATTTATGGATTGTCTTGTTTGTTTCGACCTATTTTGTTTATCTCGTGTTCTTACGTTTTGTTTTCAGTGTTTTATTGTTTTTCTTTTCGTTGTTAGGTTGCAGTTTCTATTTTATTCGTGCGTCTTATTATATTTTCCCATTTGGCTGCTCACTTTATCTCGTTTTCTCTGTTTTAGCCAAATTCTCTCTCTCTCTCTCTCTCTCTCTCTCTCTCTCTCTCTCTCTCTCTCTCTCTCTCTCTCTCTCTCTCTCTCTCTCTCTCTCTCTCTGCTTCCTCTTTTTCAACCTTTTTTCAGATTTCTCTCCTTGTCACTTATGTTTCTCTTATTTTCCCTCCATTTCTCCTCTTTTTTCTCATATCCTACTCATATTCTCTCTCTCTCTCTCTCTCTCTCTCTCTCTCTCTCTCTCTCCTCTCTCTCTCATCTCTCTCTCTCTCTCTCTCTCTCTCCCCCCCCCTCACGCGTGTTACCATTGCTGTCTAACATATATATTTATTCTTTGTAATGTGAGTTGTACGAATATATCCAACAAAAAAAAAAAAATTGGTATAGTTGATCCCGCTTTTCATATCGCTGGTGAACGCGGATGCAGAGATGATCCCCCTCCCCTCCCTTTCCCCTCTCCGTCTCCCTCTGCCTTTCCCCTCAGCCGCTCGCATCAGTGGGCGGTGAATCCTAATGATGAGGGGAAACTCGCATAAAACCAATGGACGGGAGAGGCAGGGAAAGCTCATGAGGGTCGAAGCGTCGCCATCTGAGTGCCAAAGTTTTCATCGCTCAGAAGTGCACAGTGGATGGCCTCAGCTTTGTGTGTGTGTGTGTGTGTGTGTGTGTGTGTGTGTGTGTGTGTATGTGTGTGTTTATAGTGTATTATTTAGTCTACTGTCTTGTTTTAGTTTAATTTGGTATATACATTCGCTTGTGAAACTTAACAAATATGTGTAAATGTTATAAAACTGTGTGTGTGCGGGTGTGTGTGGGGGGGGCATAACAGGGACGTAACGGAGTAAGTTAGCGTTTGTTGAGTACGTTTTCCATTGTCTTGATGAAGTGACTGCTTTAATCTCGACGTGATGCAATAAGAGAAATGTTTTAATCTTTTATATTTTTGGTTTTATCTTTTCACTGGAGCATTTCACTGGGCTGGACGAGTAAGGTTAGGTTTGGGTCTATTAGTTTATGATAAGGTAGGCTAGGCTGGATTAGATTAGGTTAGGTTAGGAATCAACAATAGAAGGATTGGGTTAATTTAGCGGTGGATGTGATAGTGTGGATTACATATGCCTGGAAATAATGGTTTAATTAATAGTGAGGTGGATCGTGTGTAGGTATTGTAGGCTCGGCGACTGTGCTCAACTTCATGTTATACGAATGAATATATTTTACGATCTGCATTTCAAAAACATGTTTATTGTAATTACCTATACTAAGCCTGCCTGAGGTGGTCATTCACCCTCGGGCTCAATCATGCGCTGGACATGTGACCGCCAGCTGTTACCCTCCCGGAAAGAGATTACAGATCACAGAGACCGATCATTGAGGAAATATGGGGCCTCGTACTTTTTTTTCTCTCTCTCTCTCTCTCTCTCTCTCTCTCTCTCTCTCTCTCTCTCTCTCTCTCTCTCTCTCTCTCTCTCTCTCTCTCTCTCTCTCTCTCTCTCTCTCTCTCTCTCTCTCTCTCTTTATCGTCATTAGAATTTCAGTCATTCTTCCGTAAGATGATTACGATTCGATTCGTTTTTCTCATAATCTTCTGCATCGAGAGAGAGAGAGAGAGAGAGAGAGAGAGAGAGAGAGAGAGAGAGAGAGAGAGAGAGAGAGAGAGAGAGAGGAGAGAGAAATGGAACGGAAAATGGCCTGTTCTTTTCCTCTCTCTCTCTCTCTCTCTCTCTCTCTCTCTCTCTGTTGATCTTGTATTTTTTTTACTCTTAGATCCGAGTTCCTGCTGCACCGCGTACTTGCTATCTTTGTTTCCTTTTGCCACTGTCACTTCTCATTTCATTTTCTAACTTTCATGTTTTGCCTTTGACATAAATATTTTCTTTCTCTTCAATGCCTCTACCGAAGAGACAAAAGTTTGAAAGCTTTGGCGCACTGCTTCTATGATGCGGTGCAAAGTTCTGCTTGCCACCGCTCTAGCACTCATCGTGTATTGGGGAAAAATTGGAAAAAGAATGAAGAGGGGTTTAAGCGGAGGAAAAGGGTAGAAGAAAAATATTGGTTTTGGGCGGGGCTTTTTTTTAGTCTTTTCCCTCTTATTTTTTCCCCCCCCTTTTTTAAAATTTTTTTTTTCTTTTTAGTGGTAATAAATTTTATTGGGGGGTGAAAGAAAGGGGGGAAAGGAGGGGGTGATGGGGGGGAAAGGCTTGGAGAATGTTTTAGGGGGAAAAAACTCTCGTCTTTTTTTCCCTTTTTTTTCCCTTTTTTTTCAACTTTTTATTTTATTGTAGTGGTAATATTTTTTGGAGAAGGGGAAGGGGTGAAAAGGGAGGTGATGAGGGGGAAAAAAAGGGTGAAGAAAGTTGATGGTTTTGTGCTCTTTCATCTTTTTTCCCCCCTTTTCCCCCTGTTTCCCCTTATTTCTATTATTTTTTATTTTTTTTGTGGGGAATATGAATTGGAGGAAAGGAAATTTTGGGGAAGTGGAAAGGGAAGGGTAGAAAAAAAAAAAAAGCCCGTTGAAGGGGCAGTGCTTTGTCCTTTTTGTCCCTATTTTTTTCCTCTTTTTGGGTTTAACTTATTTTTTTTTTTTTAGTGGTAAAAGTGTATTTGGGGGTAAATTAAGGGAGGGGAATTAAAAGCGAAGGGGGGGAAAAGGGAAAAAGGGGGGAAAATGTGTTGGGGGGAAATGCGGTTTAAATCCTTTTTTTCCTTTTTTTCAGGGGTTTGTGGGTTTTAAAAGGTAGGGTGGGAACAATGGCCTTTCAATTGGTTTTGGGGGTTTTGGGGTTGATTCAATCGGGGTTTGGGGGTTTTGTAAAGAGGATCCATTTTTTGGATTGTCTTGTTGGTTTTTGACCTATTTTGTTTTCTCGTTTTTACGGTTTTTTTTTTCCCGTGTTTTTTTTTGTTTTTTTTTTTCGTTGTTTTTTTTTGGGAGTTTCATTTTTATTTGTGCGTCTTTTTAATTTTCCCATTTGGCTGCTCACCTTTTTCCCCGTTTTCTCTGTTTTTAAACCAAAATTTTCTCTCTCTCTCTCTTCTCTTTCTCGGGGGCCCCTCCTCGTCCTTTTTCTCTCTTTTCCTCTCTCTCTCTCTTCTCTCTCTCCCCTCTGCTTCCTCTTTTTCCAAAACCTTTTTTCAGATTTCTCTCCTTTTTCCCCTTATGTTTCTTTTATTTTCCCTCCATTTCTCCTCTTTTTTCCCCAAATCCCACTCATAATTTTTTCCCCCCCCCTCTCTCTCTCTCTCCCGTCTCTCTCTCCCTCCTCTTTCTCTCTTCCCCTCTCTCAAGTTCCCCCATCTCTCTCTCTCTCTCTCTCTCCTCCCCCCCCTCACGCGTGTTCCATTGCTTTCTAACCTATATATTTTTCTTTGTAAAGTGAAATTGTACGAATTATCCCAAAAAAAAAAAAAATTGGTATAGTTGATCCCCTTTTTTATATCCTGGGGAAAGCGGATGCGGGGGGGGGAGAGGGTCCCCCCCCCTCCCTTTCCCCCTCTCCTCTCCCTCTGCCCTTTTCCCCCCCAGCCGCTCGCCTCCGTGGGGGGTTAATCCTAATGATGGGGGGAAAATCGCATAAAAACCCAATGGGGCGGGGGGGAAGTCAGGGAAGCTCATTTAAAGGGTTCAAAGGGGTTTGGGCCCTCTGGGGTTCCACAAGTTTTTTTATCGGGTCAGAAAAATGCCAGGGTGGGTGGCCTCCTTTGTGGTTTTTGTGGGGTTTGTGTGGGGGGTGGGGTTTTTGTGTGGTGTGGTTTTGTTTTTTTATAGGGGGATTATTTTTGTCTACTGTCCTTTGTTTTTGTTTAAATTTGGGGGATATATTCGGGGGGTTTTTGGGGAAACTTAACAAATATTGTAAATGTTATAAAAAATGTGTTGTGGCGGGTTGTGTGGGGGGGCATAACAGGGACGTAACGGGGGGGAAAGTTTGGGGTTTTTTGGTTAAAAAAAAGTTTTCCATTGTCTTGATGAAATGCTGGGTTTAATCTTTGACGTGATGCAATTTAAAAGAAATGTTTTTTAAACTTTTTTATTTTTGGTTTTAATTTTTTTTACTGGGCATTTCAAATGGGGTGGACGATAATTTAGGGTTTTGGGCTATTAGTTTTTTGAATAAAGGGAGGCTAGGCCCGGGTTAGATTAGGGTTTGGGGTTTGGAAACCCCAAAAAAAGGTTTGGGGTTTAATTTAGCGGTGGATTTTGAAAAAGTGGGGGAAAATTTCATTTTTGCCTGGGAAATAATGTTTAATTAAATTTTGTGAAGGGGGATCGTTTTGTTTGGATTGTAGGCTCGGCGACTGTTTTCTCAAACTTTCAATGGGTTCGAAATGAAAAAAATTGGTTTCCCCATCTTCTTTCAAAAACATGTTTAGGGGGTATTTACCTAACAAGCCTGCCTGAGGGGGTCATTTCACCCTCGGGCTCAACAGCACCTGGACATGTGACGCCAGCTGTTACCCTCCCGGGGAAGGATTACAGATCACAGAGACCGTTTCATTGAGGAAATTTTGGGGGCCCTCGTACTTTTTTTTTCTCCCCTCTTTTCTCTCCTCTCTCCCCTCTCTCTTTTTCTCTATCCTCTCTCTCTTCCTTTTTCTCTCTCTCTCTTTCTCTCCCCTCTCTCTCTCTTTTCTCTCTCTCTCTCTTTTTATCGTATTAAAATTTCATCATTCTTCCGAAAGATTTAGATTCGATTGGGTTTTTTCAAAATCTTCTGCATCGAGAGAGGAGGGAGAGAGAGGAGAAAGGAAGAAGAGAGAGAGAGAGGAGGGAGAGAGAGAGAGAGAGAGAAAGGGAAACGGAAAGGGCCCTTTTCTTTTCCTCTCCTCTCTTCTCCTTTTCTCCTCTCTTTTTTGATTTTGTTTTTTTTTTTACTCTTGATCCGATTCCTGCTGCACCGCGTACTTGCTATCTTTGTTTCCTTTTCCCACTGTCACTTCTCATTTCATTTTCTAACTTTCATGTTTTGCCTTTGACATAAATATTTTCTTCTCTTCAAAAGCCCCTACCGAAAGACAAAAGTTTTAAAGCTTTGGCGCACTGCTTTTATGATCGGTTTTCAAATTTTTGCTTGCCAGCCGCTCTGCACTCATCGGTAGAGGAGGAAGAGGAGGGGAAGAGGAAAAGGGAGCTAGTAGTGCCAGGAATAGAAAGATGAATGGGGGGGGGAAAAAAAAAATTGAAGGATGAAAATAAAAAAAGGGAAATTTAAGGGAAGATAGGGGGTGTATGACTGTTTGTGTGAGATGAGCTTTTGGAAATATAAAAAGGGTTGGGCACATTGGGGGTGGGGTTATAGTAAGGCCCATAGAATATAGTAAGAGTATAGACTACATAGGCCTGGAATAGTTTTAATTAAGCGGTTTGTAGTTGTGGGTGTTGGCCCTTTAAAATTTGTTGTTTGCAGCATTTAAACACGCTTTGTTAAAAAACATATCAAAGGAACAGAGGTTTTCTTTTCAATTTTTTTGTGTGGTTTTGGGGTGTTTTTGTGTGTGTGGTGTGGTTTGGTGTGGTGTGTGTGTGTGTTGCTGTAGTGTGTTGGGGTGTGGTGCTGTGAGTGGTGTGTGTTTAAAGTCATGATGAGATTNACGACCCCCACCATGTTACCTCACCCATTACCCCATCCCTCACACACCCATTCACCTTCACCCATTACCCATCACCTCCCCCCCACCCTCAGGATCTTTCCATTCACTCACGCCAATTACCCATCAACCCACATCACCCATTTCACTCCACACCACCATTACTCCAGTCACCCCACCCATTCTCCTCACCCATTGACCCATCACCACACCCCATTCACTCACCCATTCACCATCAACCCCGCGCCCTAGTCCCTCACCCATCAACCCGTCACCCCCCACCCATCACCCCCACACATTCGACGGGTCACCCATCACCCACACAATTACCATCACCCCACCCATATCACTCACCCATAACCGAACCATCACCCTATCATCAGTGCTTCCTCAATTCTCGCAACCCACTTATGTTGGGCACAATTCTCGCTAATAGGCTGCTAAAAAAAAAAAGAACAAAAAAAGTGAGCAGGATCATCTCATATGTGGCTTAATGACCTTCCCCTGGTCAACCTGATTCACAAAATGTGCCAATACTGAGGGTATTGCGCCACGGGGGCGGAACCTATAACGCACACACACACACACACACACAGACCAGACACCCTTCTCGCTTATATTTTATAGAACCCATTACCCATCCACCCTACATGCAAGGCTTTCCACTCATTCTCGACCCCACTTATATGTTTTCCTACAATTCTCGCACTCAATTTTGGGCTGCCTAAAAAAAAAAAAAAAAAAGATCGGAATCATCTCATAAGTGGGCTTATGACCTTCTACCACTGGTCACAACCTGATTCCAAAAATGTGCCATATGAGTGTTTGCGCCCGGGGGGCGGAACCTAATAACCACACGACACACACTCACACACACAGAACAGACACACTTTCCGCTTATATTATGTAACTAGCCGCCAAGACCGCCCTCCGGGCGGACTTTTGGCTTATGCCTCCTGCTGGAGGGCTATATTGGTGTGGCCTTTGGCTCACCAAACTGTGTTTTGGTGAGCTCCTTCGCGCCCCCAAAACCACGGCACTCTCCAGTATCAGCCCCTACGTCTAACTTTCCTGAAATCACGGATTGTAGAAAATGTATGTAGAACGCCCCCACGCCATTCACATCCCCATTCCCATCGCCCACCCCCATTCACTTCACCCCATACCCATCACCCCTCCAAAAAGGAAATCAACAAGTACAAAGAACAAACACCTAGTATACTCACAAACATAACCATCTCCAAAACACAGCACCCCCCATCCCATTACAAGAAACAGCAACAACAAAAACACAGGAAAAAACAGACACACCAGATGCAGACGCGGCCCAAAACCGTTACACAAACGGCTTCCAGCCTCAACACATCAACTCGCCCACACACCTTCGTCTCTCCTCTGATTGGTTTTCCTTTGTAGCCTTACATATGCTATTACTTATGGATGATATGGTATACTGGGCCACGTCAGGGATTCGTGTTTTGAGAAACTGAGTGTAGTACTGGATTATTGTCGTGAATATGGAATGGTGTTAAAATGAAAAGAAACAAGGTAATGGTTATTCGCGGCAAACGGCTGAAGACAGAATCCCGCTGGTAATGCAGGATATGAAGACATTGAGTACGCTTCGAATCCTGTATTTAGGGGCTTGGTTTAGCGATGGATGCTACAAAATAAATTCGCGTTAGGTCTCACGAAACCTCAGAGAAGCAACACTCAATAAATTTGCTATATTTTGTGTGCTGCGAATTCTAATATGCCATACATTTCTAACGCAAGGTGCGTTCGAGCTGCGCAATGACATGCATCTCTTTTGTACACGTTCCAGAAACCTGGCTAGTACGTAATCCGAAGAAGATCATTGCACACTACAACAGAGCCGTAAAGTGTTTTTTGCCTTAGAGAGTCGAAAATATAACAGTCCGATCTCTGTATGATCGAATCAGGCATACAACCAGCACAGATGTAATTGCTAGGAGGAGGCGAAATTTCTTGAGTCACGGGGGGGATTGAGGCACCAATGAAGGGGAACCCTTCACACATCACTCCACGCGTTCAGGTTGTGTGAGGCGGCCATACTCCCGGGATACAGATTCTTGACACAGGCAGCTAAGGTAGGAGAGTATTGTAAACCCACTTGACAGGTGGCTAGACGGATTCAGGAGAAACCTCAGACTGCCCTCCAAATATGTCACATACAGAACACAAATCAACACCGGACTCTCTGTACATTCAGTTCTTAAATAGGAGTTTATCCGGATATAAACGCCAAGCATTTACGAGGCTAACGTCGATTTCCCATATCTAGAATAAACAGGTCAGGAGAAATGGAATACCAAAGAACTACGACTGGTGTTTCATGTGTAGCGAAGAGAAAAAAATTCAGTGCATGATGATCGCGCATGTGTTGTTGCAAGTGTCCACTCTCCATCCAATGTAGAAGCAACTATGTCCATGCTAGAAGACTTCTCCAGGTATGGACAATTTTGTATGGTACAAGGATAAGTAACTATCTGTGCAGTTTTATATATATGATGTTTGCAATTTATACGTAAGGATGTTCCAACCATAGTAGATGTGTTTCGTTTTGTTTGTTTTAAGTTTAATTGAAATGATGTAGGAGTATAAATTTGGACAAATATGAGGAAAGTATACATTTAATAAGGTAAAATGTTTTGTTGAAACTTTTGTCAAGAAACTAATAAAATAATCTTCTCTCTCTCTCTTCCCTCTCTCCTCTCTCTCTCTCTCTCGTCATCTCTCTCACTCAATCCTCATCTGCCTCTCTCTCTCTCTCTCCTTTGTTCATGGGAATCTCTCTCTCTCTCCTGTTGTCTTGTATTTTTTAACTCTTAGATCTGGAGTTCCTGCTGGCAGCCGCGTACTTGCTATCTTTGTTTCCTTTTGCTACTGTCACTTCTCCATTTCAGTTATGCTAACTTTCATGTGTTCTGCCTTTGACATAATATATTTCTTTCTCTCAGCCTCTACCAAGAGACGAAAACGTTTGATGCTTTTTGCGCGCGCACTGCGCTTCTATGATGCGGTGCAAATGTTCTGCTTGCCAGCCGCTCTAGCAACTCATCGGTAAGGAGGAAGCAGCGAGGGGAAGAAGGAAGAGAGGAGACTAGTAGTGCCAGAGAATAGAAAGATGAAATGGGGGGCGGGGGAAAGTTGCAAAGGTAATAGCACATACAGAAAAGGAAGTTGAAGGTCAAGATAGGAGTGGGCATTGACTGTATATGTGTGAGATGAGCTTTATGAGAATATAAAAGGCTGGGCTACATTGGCGGTGGAATGTATAGTAAAAGGTCCTACATAGATAGTACTCGTAATAGAGTATAGACCTACATAGGCTGGAAATAGTGGTGTTAATGTAAAGCTGTAGTTGTATTGGTGTTGGGCCTGTTGCCTTTAGTCGTATTATGGTTTGTTTCAGCACTTAATAAACGCTGTTAAAGTACATATTCAAGAGGAAAGAGGTTTACTCATTCATATATTTCTTTTGGTTGCTGTGGTGTGTGCTGCGAGTGTTGTGTGTGTGTGTGGTGTGTGGTGTTAAAGTCATTGAATGAGATTACCAAGATAATCACGTGGGAGTGTTTGTTAGCGCCACGTAAATACGTTGGCTACACAGATCCACTTTTTCATTCAAAGATGCTCATGAATTCCCAGTTGTGCATTACCTCGTCTTTTGTACATCTATATATATCAAAACTTATCAAATTAACATGTCGTTGTTTCGGAGGGCGGCGTATTGAACGGATGGCATATAACAGAACTATAAACAAGATGCAACATGAAAATTCCACTCGCTAATATCCTCAATGTAATCTTGACTATCTCTTACTGCGGTCACTTTGTCTGGTTCTGCCATAAAGGCTCTAACACTGTATAATAACTTTGTTTTCTCATTTATTATTTTGTTTTTTACGTTGAGAGCCTATATCGCCCTGTAGGCCTATTATCTGCATTGCTTAGGTTTATCTTCTTTCCTTGAGGGCTCAGGTGGTTACCTGTCATATTCTGGAGGGGCTGTGGTTGGTGGAAGGTTGGGCCCTTGCCCAGGTGGCGCAGGCTGGAGTTTTAACTGACCTGTGATGCTATGGTTTGGAGGCTCATGGTGCCACCTCCGCCTTGTGCAGTCGAAGGTGTGTTGATGGGCAGCATGCGGGGACCTCTGCGTCCCACTCGACGACGCATTGAAGAACAGTTTTACTCCTAAGCGGGACTTTGAACTCGTGCACCCTATGACTTGTCTCACCACTACCACTTACTAATCACCACGGTTCTAAACCGTCCGCCCACCACATTATAAACCATTGGCCGAAAGACATCTTGCTACAGGCGGTACTCGAACTCGTGTAGTCGGACCCTTCGCGAGCTCACACTTCACCAAGGAACGCCAACCACCTCGACCGACCCTCCCCTAATAGGTACGAGATCAAACTTTATGCAAGATTAACTATTAATAATGGGCCTACGTTACCACGCGTACAATGGAAGCCGTGCCAAGTTTTTGCCTCCTTTTGAGCAGGGTGAGGGATGGGTCCGAGTGGTAAGTGGTTTTTCGGGTACACGTTTGAAACTATTGCCAATTAGGCGCCAGTTTTGGATTGTTAAAAAAAGCGCAACTAAATTACGTTTTTGGCTACCACCCACTTTTTTTCTTCCAAAGGGGAAAGGGGTTTTTTTTCTTTTTTTTTTTTTTCCCATTGGTGGATTACTTTTTCTTTTTTACTTCTTTTTCATTATAAATTTTTACTGTTTTGGTTTCCCGGAGGGGCGGGTTTTTATTGACCGGATGCATTTTTACCGGGGGATTTATAAAAGGGGGGGATGGCACATGGGGTGGCCACTACGTAAAAAACGTTTTCCTACGGATTAATTTGGACTTTTTTACATCGGGTTTAAAATCCATTCAAAAAGTCGGCCCCACTTTAAAAAAGGCCCCGAAAATTTGTTACAGGCATTAATGAATTTCGGGACCTCGAGCTAACCTCCAAGACCACCACTCCCCTTTTCCTATAGGGAGGGATAACTTTAAAGATGCTTGGCTTAAGTTCCACCCAGAAGGAACCGCCAAGTTTTCCTCCTTTGATCAATTTTTGAGGCTAGGGTAAAGGTGAAGAAGGTGTTTGAGGGCGTTTGCCCCTTCCCCAATTGGCCATTTTGGGTTCATCTGGGGGGGGGCTGGGAGGACAGGTGGTTGAGATGGCATATTCGCCGGTTGTGGGTGGAGGGCCCAAACGGGGGGGGGCCCGAAGAATTCAGTACAAGAGGTTAAAGCTCCCCCGTGATATGGCCTTCCCTCCTCTCCCCCGGCCTCCTCCCTCCCCCTCCCTCTCTTCGTCCTTCTTCTTTTCCTTCTCCCCCTACTCCTCCTTTTTCCTTCCTTTTCTTATTCTCTTTCTTCTCTTCTCCTCTCTTTCTCTCTGCCTCTCTTCTCTCTCTCTGGCTTTCAAAACTTCTTCTTCCTACTCCTCTCTCTTTTTCCCCCTTCCTTTTTCTCTCCTTTCCCTTCCTCCTCTCTCTCTCTTCTCTCTTGCCCTCTCTCTCTCTTCCTTCTCTCTCTCTCTCTCTCTTCTCTCTCCCCTCTCTCTTTTCCCCTTTCCCCCCTCCCCTTCCCTCTCTCTCTCTCTCTCTCTTCTCTCCTCTCTCTCTCTCTCTCTCCTCTCTCTCTCCCCTCTCTCCTCTCTCTCTCTCTCTCTCCGTCATTTAAATTTTCCCAGTAAATTCTTCCGTAAGATGATTATGATTCGTTTTGTTTCTCATTTCTGCTTTCCGAGAAGCTTCTTTTCCTGTCTCTCCCCATCTCTCCTCCAATCTCTCTCCTCCCCTCTTTTCCCTGTTGATCTTGTATTTTTTAACTCTTAGATCTGATTTCCCTGCTGCACCGCGTCCCTTGCATTTTTGGGTTTCCCTTTTGCCACTGTCACTTCTCATTTTCATTTTCTAACTTTCATTTTTGCCTTTGACATAAATTTTTTTTTCTCTTCAATCCCTCTACCGAAAAAGAACAAAAGTTTGAAAGCTTTGGCGCACTGCTTCTATTATGCGGTGCAAAGTTCTCTTGCCAGCCGCTCTAGCACTCATCGGTAGAGGAGGGAAAAGGGGAGAAGAGGAAGAGGAGAAATAGTAGTGCCAGAGAATAGAAAGATGAAATGGGGGGGGGGAAAAAAAAGTTGAAGGTATGAATATAAAAAAGAAGTTGAAAGGGAAGATAGGAGTGTATTTACTTTATATGTGTGAGATAAACTTTATGAGAATATAAAAGGCTTGGGCTACATTGGCGGTGATGTATAGTAAGGCCTACATAGATAGTTAGTAAGAGTATAGACTACATAGGCCCGGAAATAGTGGTTTAATTAAAGCTGTAGTTGTAGTGTGTGGGCTGTTGGCTTAATATTATTGTTTGCAGCATTAATACACGCTGTTAAAGTACATAGTCAAGAGGAACAGAGGTTATTAATTTTCAGATATTTCTTTGTGTGGTGTGTGGTGTGTGGGTGTGTGTGTGGTGTGTGTGTGTGGTGTGTGTGTTAAAGTCATGATGAGATTACCAAGATAATACGTGTGGAGTGTTTGTTAGCCACGTAAATACAGTTGGCTACAGATCCACTTTTTTCATTCAAAGATTCATGAATTCCGCAGTGTGCATTACCATAGTCTTATTTTACTTCTATATATAATCAAACTTATCAAATTACATGTGGTGTTCGCGTAATTGGAACGGATGGCATATAAAGACTATAAAACAAGATTGCAACATGAAAATTCCACTCAGGTAATTTCCTCAATGTGAATCTTGACCTATCTCTTACTGCGGTATTGTCTGGTTCTGTCATAAGGCGCAAGCACTGGACTACACTTTTTTTCTATTTATTATTTTGTTTTTTACGTTGGAGCCTATATCGCCTGTAGGCTATTATCTGCATTTCTTAGGTTTTATCTTCTTTCCTTGAGGGCTCAGGTGGTTAGCCCTGCATATTCTGGAGGGCTGTGGTTGGTGGAGGTTGGCCCTTGCCCGAGGTGGCGCAGGCTGGATTTTTATACTGACACCTGTGATGCTATGGTTTGAGGCTCATGGTGCCCTCCGCCGCACTTGCAGTCGAAGGTGAGGTTGATGGGCAGCATGCGGGGATCTGCGGCCACTCGACGATGGAAGAAACAGTTGCTCCTAGCGGGACTTGAACTCGGGACCTTGTGCTCACCACTACCAGGTTCTAAATCCAGGTTCTAAATCGTCCGGCCACCACATTAAAATTGGCCGAAAGAGTTGCTACAGCCGGTACTCGAACTCGGGACCTCGAGCTCAACACTCCAAGACGCAAACCACTCGACCACCTCCCCTATAAGGAGGAGATAAACTTTAGGAAAGATAAACGTTAATGGGCCTTACGTTACCACGCAGAAAGGAAGCCGCCAAGTTTTTGCCTCCTTTTGATCAAGGGTGAGGGATGGGTCAAGAGTGGAGAAGTGTTTTGAGGGCGGTTTGAAACTTTGCCCAATTGGCCAGTTTTGTGTTCCATCTGGGGGCGGGTGGCTGGGGAGAGGGGACTTTAGGTAGGTTGAGATGGCAAAGTGGTCGCTGGTTAGTGTGGGGTGGAGGGCCCAAGAGGCGCAGGGGCGAAGAATGTCAGTGACGAAGGAGAGATCAAGGCGTCCTCCGTGCATATGCTCTCTCTCTCTCTCTCTCTCTCTCTCTCTCTCTCTCTCTCTCTCTCTCTCTCTCTCTCTCTCTCTCTCTCTCTCTCTCTCTCTCTCTCTCTCTCTCTCTCTCTCTCTCTCTCTCTCTCTCTCTCTCTCTCTCTCTCTCTCTGTTGATCTTGTATTTTTTAACTCTTAGATCTGAGTTCCTGCTGCACCGCGTACTTGCTATCTTTGTTTCCTTTTGCTACTGTCACTTCTCATTTCATTTTCTAACTTTCATGTTTTGCCTTTGACATAAATATTTTCTTTCTCTTCAATGCCTCTACCGAAGAGACAAAAGTTTGAAAGCTTTGGCGCACTGCTTCTATGATGCGGTGCAAAGTTCTGCTTGCCAGCCGCTCTAGCACTCATCGGTAGAGGAGGGAGAAGAGGAAGAGGAGGAGGAGACTAGTAGTGCCAGAGAATAGAAAGATGAAATGGGGGGGGGGGAAAAAAGTTGAAAGTATGAATATAAAAAAGGAAGTTGGAGGTAAGATAGGAGTGTATTGACTGTATATGTGTGAGATGAGCTTTATGAGAATATAAAAGGCTTGGGCTACATTGGCGGTGGATGTATAGTAAGGCCTACATAGATAGTATAGTGTAGAGTATAGACTACATAGGCCTGGAAATAGTGGTTTAATTAAAGCTGTAGTTGTAGTGTGTTGGGCTGTTGGCTTAATATTAGTTGTTTGCAGCATTAATACACGCTGTTAAAGTACATAGTCAAGAGGAACAGAGGTTATTCATTTTCAGATATTTCTTTTTGCAGTGTGTGTGTGTGTGTGTTGTGTGTGTGTGTGTGTGTGTGTGTGCTGCGAGTGTGTGTGTGTGTGTGTGTTAAAGTCATGATGAGATTACCAAGATAATACGTGTGGAGTGTTTGTTAGCCACGTAAATACAGTTGGCTACAGATCAACGTTTTTCAATCAAAGATTCATGAATTCCGCAGTGTGCATTACCATAGTCTTATTTTACATCTCTATATAATCAAACTTATCAAATTACATGTCGTGTTCGCGTAATTGGAACGGATGGCATATAAAGACTATAAAACAAGATTGCAACATGAAAATTCCACTCAGCTAATATCCTCAATGTGAATCTTGACCTATCTCTTACTGCGGTATTGTCTGGTTCTGCCATAAGGCGCAAGCACTGTACTACACTTTTTTTCTATTTATTATTTTGTTTTTTACGTTGGAGCCTATATCACCTGTAGGCTATTATCTGCATTCCTTAGGTTTTATCTTTTTTCCTTGAGGGCTCAGGTGGTTAGCCCTGCATATTCTGGAGGGCTGTGGTTGGTGGAGGTTGGCCCTTGCCCGAGGTGGCGCAGGCTGGATTTTTATACTGACCTGTGATGCTATGGTTTGAGGCTCATGGTGCCCTCCGCCGCACTTGCAGTCGAAGGTGAGGTTGATGGGCAGCATGCGGGGATCTGCGGCCACTCGACGATGGAAGAAACAGTTGCTCCTAGCGGGACTTGAACTCGGGACCTTGTGCTCACCACTACCAGGTTCTAAATCCAGGTTCTAAATCGTCCGGCCACCACATTAAAAATGGCCGAAAGAGTTGCTACAGGCGGTACTCGAACTCGGGACCTCGAGCTCAACACTCCAAGACGCAAACCACTCAACCACCTCCCCTATAAGGAGGAGATAAACTTTAGGAAAGATAAACGCTAATGGGCCTTACGTTACCACCCAGAAAGGAAGCCGCCAAGTTTTTGCCTCCTTTTGATCAGATAAGATAAGATTTTCATCCTATCTAGACACTTTGCAAGTACCAACTACAAGGTTATTGACTATACAAAGCGCCGCCACGTCAGCACGAACTAGGCGGACTCGAACCGCTGACCGAATGCACAGGGACGCTGCACATTGCGAACTTACGTCTCTACCAACCTTGCCATCCTGACGGGCATCCTTTTGATCAAGGGTGAGGGATGGGTCAAGAGTGGAGAAGTGTGTTTTGAGGGCGGTTTGAAACTTTGCCCAATTGGCCAGTTTTGTGTTCCATCTGGGGGCGGGTGGCTGGGGAGAGGGGACTTTAGGTAGGTTGAGATGGCAAAGTGGTCGCTGGTTAGTGTGGGGTGCAGGGCCCAAGAGGCGCAGGGGCGAAGAATGTCAGTGACGAAGGAGAGATCACGGCGTCCTCCGTGCATATGCTCTCTCTCTCTCTCTCTCTCTCTCTCTCTCTCTCTCTCTCTCTCTCTCTCTCTCTCTCTCTCTCTCTCTTCTCTCTCTCTCGTCATTAGAATTTCAGTCATTCTTCCGTAAGATGATTATGATTCGATTCGTTTTTCTCAATCTTCTGCATCGAGAGAGAGAGAGAGAGAGAGAGAGAGAGAGAGAGAGAGAGAGAGATGATGAGAAGAAGGAGAGAGAGAGAGAAGAGAGAGAAGATGAACGGAGATGACCTGCTCTCTCTCTCGTCTCCTCTCTCCTCTCTCTCTCCTCTCTCTCCTCTCTCTCTTGATCTTGTATTTTTTAACTCTTAGATCGAGTTCTGCTGCACCGCGTACTTGCTATCTTTGTTTCTTTTGCCTGTCACTTCTCTTTCATTTCTAACTTGTCATGTTTTGCCTTTGACATAGAGATTTCTTGCTCTTCAATGCTCTACCGAAGAGACAAAAGATTGAAAGCTTGCGACCTGCTTCTATATGCGGTGCAAGTTCTGCTTGCCATCCGCTCTACCTCTCGGTAGAGGAGGAACGAGGAGGGAGCGAGGAAGAGGATGACTAGTAGTGCCGAGACTAGAAAGATGAAATCGGGGGGGAAAAAAGTTTGAGGTATGTATAAAAAGGAGTTGAAGGTAAATAGGATGTATTGACTGTTATGTGTCAGATGAGCTTTATGAAATAAAAGCTTGGCTACATTGGCTGGTGGCATGTTAGTAAGCTACAAGATAGTATAGTATAGAGTTAGACTACATCGGCTGGAATAGTGTTTAATTAAGCTGTAGTTGTAGGTGTGTTGGGCTGTGTGCTAGGATAGTGTTTGAGCATTAATACACCTGTTAAAGTACATAGTAAAGAGGAACGAGGTTATTAAGTTTGATATTTCTTTTGCAGTGTGTGTGTGTGTGTGTGTGTTGTGTGGGTGTGTGTGGCAGTGTTGTTGTGTGGTGTGTGGTGTGTGTGTGTGTGTGGTGTGGTGTGTTGTGTGTGTTAAAGTCAATAGAGATACAAGATAATACGTGTGGCTGTGTGTTGTTAGCCACGTCAAATTACAGTTTGAGCATACAGATCAACGTTTTTCAATCAAAGATTCATGAATTCCGCAGTGTGCATTACCATAGTCTTATTTTACCTCTCTATATAATCAAACTTATCAAATTACATGTCGTGTTTCGCGTAATTGGAACGGATGGCATATAAAGACTATAAAACAAGATTGCAACATGAAAATTCCACTCAGGTAATTTCCTCAATGTGAATCTTGACCTATCTCTTACTGCGGTATTGTCTGGTTCTGCCATAAGGCGCAAGCACTGTACTATACTTTTTTTCTATTTATTATTTTGTTTTTTACGTTGGAGCCTATATCACCTGTAGGCTATTATCTCCATTCCTTAGGTTTTATCTTCTTTCCTTGAGGGCTCAGGTGGTTAGCCCTGCATATTCTGGAGGGCTGTGGTTGGTGGAGATTGGCCCTTGCCCGAGGTGGCGCAGGCTGGATTTTTATACTGACCTGTGATGCTATGGTTTGAGGCTCATGGTGCCCTCCGCCGCACTTGCAGTCGAAGGTGAGGTTGATGGGCAGCATGCGGGGATCTGCGGCCACTCGACGATGGAAGAAACAGTTGCTCCTAGCGGGACTTGAACTCGGGACCTTGTGCTCACCACTACCAGGTTCTAAATCCAGGTTCTAAATCGTCCGGCCACCACATTAAAAATGGCCGAAAGAGTTGCTACAGGCGGTACTCGAACTCGGGACCTCGAGCTCAACACTCCAAGACGCAAACCACTCAACCACCTCCCCTATGAGGAGATAAACTTTAGGAAAGATAAACGCTAATGGGCCTTACGTTACCACGCAGAAAGGAAGCCGCCAAGTTTTTGCCTCCTTTTGATCAAGGGTGAGGGATGGGTCAAGAGTGGAGAGGTGTGTTTTGAGGGCGGTTTGAAACTTTGGCCAGTTTTGTGTTCCATCTGGGGGCGGGTGGCTGGGGAGAGGGGACTTTAGGTAGGTTGAGATGGCAAATTATGGCAAAGTGGTCGCTGGTTAGTGTGGGGTGGAGTGCCCAAGAGGCGCAGGGGCGAAGAATGTCTGTGACGAAGGAGAGATCAAGGCGTCCTCCGTGCATATGCTCTCTCTCTCTCTCTCTCTCTCTCTCTCTCTCTCTCGTCATTAGAATTTCAGTCATTCTTCCGTAAGATGATTATGATTCGATTCGTTTTTCTCAATCTTCTGCATCGAGAGAGAGAGAGGGAGAGAGAGAGAGATGGAACGGAAGATGACCTGTTCTTTTTTTTTTCTCTCTTCCTCTTTCTCTCTCTCTCTTCTCTCTCTCTCTCTCGTCTCCTCTCTCTCTCTCTCTCTCTCTCTCTCTCTCTCTCTCTCTGTTGATCTTGTATTTTTTTAACTCTTAGATCTGAGTTCCTGCTGCACCGCGTACTTGCTATCTTTGTTTCCTTTTGCCACTGTCACTTCTCATTTCATTTTCTAACTTTCATGTTTTGCCTTTGACATAAATATTTTCTTTCTCTTCAATGCCTCTACCGAAGAGACAAAAGTTTGAAAGCTTTGGCGCACTGCTTCTATGATGCGGT
>JACEEZ010023867.1:252981-265481 GCA_016584305.1 Chionoecetes opilio | reverse complement strand
AATTGGAACGGATGGCATATAAAGACTATAAAACAAGATTGCAACATGAAAATTCCACTCAGGTAATTTCCTCAATGTGAATCTTGACCTATCTCTTACTGCGGTATTGTCTGGTTCTGCCATAAGGCGCAAGCACTGTACTATACTTTTTTTCTATTTATTATTTTGTTTTTTACGTTGGAGCCTATATCGCCTGTAGGCTATTATCTGCATTTCTTAGGTTTTATCTTCTTTCCTTGAGGGCTCAGGTGGTTAGCCCTGCATATTCTGGAGGGCTGTGGTTGGTGGAGGTTGGCCCTTGCCCGAGGTGGCGCAGGCGGGATTTTTATACTGACCTGTGATGCTATGGTTTGAGGCTCATGGTGCCCTCCGCCGCACTTGCAGTCGAAGGTGAGGTTGATGGGCAGCATGCGGGGATCTGCGGCCACTCGACGATGGAAGAAACAGTTGCTCCTAGCGGGACTTGAACTCGGGACCTTGTGCTCACCACTACCAGGTTCTAAATCCAGGTTCTAAATCGTCCGGCCACCACATTAAAAATGGCCGAAAGAGTTGCTACAGGCGGTACTCGAACTCGGGACCTCGAGCTCAACACTCCCAAGACGCAAACCACTCAACCACCTCCCCTATAAGGAGGAGATAAACTTTAGGAAAGATAAACGCTAATGGGCCTTACGTTACCACGCAGAAAGGAAGCCGCCAAGTTTCCACACAAAGCAGCAGTGAGGTAAGGCTTAAGAGATGCTTTAGGGGAGCCGCTGAGCCCTACCTGAGAGGAAGGAAATCTCGGTCAGAGCACTCGGGGGTCATTGCCGGCTTGTCCCGACACGACTTGGCTTTTTGCGGGGCGGGAGTGACGTCAAAGGGTCCGGAGCCGAGATGGTGCACGGCGATAGTGAGGACCTGCGTACCTGAGCCCCACACCTGCTTAGGGGCGTGCAGGAAGTGACGGGTGTGTTTTATGGTCAGGTGAGCACCGCTGGAGGGAGAGAGGGACGGAGGGGAAGGATACAAAGGGCTCGTCTGACAAAAAGGAAAGGAAAAGAATGGGAAAGGAAGAGGAAAGAAAGTGAAAGAAATTAAAGGACAAAATAAGAAATACAAGTAGACAAGACCAACAAACTAAAGACCCAGACAGCGAGAAGAGACACATCAGGGAGTGCCGATGAAAAAGGTCAGACTCCCGACCACGACTGAACTGAACTGACTGACAACCCCACCCAAAGACCAGGATGAGAAACACCTGAGTCTTGTAGGGTTTAGGTCTCTAGGTTTTGTGATGTGTTTTTCATCACTGTTTTTTGTAAGGTAAAGGTAAAAATGGGGGCCTACGCTATGCTGCGCGTGGCCTCGGTGCTCCTCTCCGTTGCATTAGCCCTTGAGCCTGTGGTGGGTGAGAAACCCGTGACACAGGACTAGTGTGACATCCGTGTTACTATATTTACCTTCCCCAAGTTCCACCAGGTACCCATTTATCAACCCCGAAAGGGAGGAGCAACAGCTGGGTGGGTTTTTTTGTCCCTTCCTGGAAATGTTGTTGTGGTCTAGCTATTCATTTCCTTGTTATGTTTGTATATGTGACAGGGGAATAGGTTGGAGAGAGGGTGGGTGGTTAGATTCACAGAGTTAAAGACATGTATGTAACTCTGTGGTTGGATGAAGGAGGGAAGGTAAGGGGATGGAAAGGGAGGGTGGGTGGTTGGATGAAGGAGGAAGGGAGGGAAGGTAAGGGGATGGAAAGGGAGGGTGGGTGGTTGGATGAAGGAAGGAGGGAGGGGAGGGAAGGTAAGGGGATGGAAAGGGAGGGTGGGTGGTTGGATGAAGGAGGAGGGAGGGAAGGTAAGGGGATGGAAAGGGAGGGTGGGTGGTTGGAGGAAGGAGGGAGGGGGGGGAAGGTAAGGGATGGAAAGGAGGGTGGGTGGTTGGATGAAGGAGGAAGGGAGGGAAGGTAAGGGGATGGAAAGGGAGGGTGGGTGGTTGGATGAAGGAAGGAGGGAGGGGAGGGAAGGTAAGGGGATGGAAAGGGAGGGTGGGTGGTTGGATGAAGGAAGGAGGGAGGGGAGGGAAGGTAAGGGGATGGAAAGGGAGGGTGGGTGGTTGGAGGAAGGAGGGAGGGAGGGGGAAGAAAAGTGAGGAGAGAGGTAAAAAAGAAGCATATCACATAAAGTTAACATCACATAAATCCCATCGGTAGTAGGGCTTCCCTGGTTTTTTTTATGACAATTAACAGTTTGACTAATTAAGTAATATCATTTGTCTAAATAATTTCCATTTCAGTGTAAACTAAATTTATTTATACTTAACTGTTGTAAAAAATTCAGATGAATAACACAGGTTTTTTGCAGCATTATAAAAGGCCACACATTTGTTTTCCAGGCTCGGCGCTGTGAGGCTGTTGGTGAATGGGAGGACATGGCAGGAACAATAAATTCAGTAAATCATTATTAAAATCGGAGTCTGAGAAAGGATAACAGTGACTTTCCAACCCTTCCTACTGACACTGCCTAGCGCCTACCTACTGATACTGCCTACCTGCTGATACTGCCTACCTACTGATACTGCCTTCCTACTGATACTGCCTACCTACTGATACTGCCTACCTACTGATACTGCCTTGGACACATTATAACACCTGTGACATTGATATCCAGAGGGCATATTGATCCTTAGCATGGGTGGCACAGCATCTGTCACTCATTCTTAGGGAAACTTAGCAAATTGAAAAGAAAGTAACCCATCAAGGAGAAAAGAATAACTAGAGGGTCTAACTTATAAAATTAGATAAACTAATATGCAAGTGGGATTAGTGTTGGACGCAGGACAATAATTATTAACCGAGTGATGATGTGGACTTAAATGTTATATTGTTTTAGTGAAGTAACTTTGGAAACTCGTAAGTCATGCAAAGGATTTAGTAACAGTGTTGAACTTGTAGTGAAGTGAACGCATTATCCTGATCGTAATATATTGAGTAACTCTGAAAGCATACCACAGTGAGTCGAATGAATATGGAAAATGCATGGTTTTAAGTTTATGGAAAAGGAAAGAAAAGAGAGAAAAAAAAAAGAAAAAAAAACTGAAAGAATACCACAGTGAATCGAATGAATATTGAAAACAGATGGTTAAGTTTATGAATACAAAAATAAGGAGAAAAAAAATCTCGGAACCCTTGAATGTCAAATAAAGTGGTAGAAAAAAAAATCTGTAAATCATTAACAAAAAACACAAAAACTGAAGAAAAACACGCCAACTATAAACAACAAAACTGAAACAGAACACTTTAATGTTTACGAAAGAAAAATATAAACAAACACGTACTACAGTGATTAAGAAAAGAAACTTAAAATAAAACACGAACAGACGCACTGGAGGCAAGTAGGTAGAGTGCATACTAACTAACTAACCTAACTAACACGATAAAAGGGAAAGTAAAATAAGCAAGAAAAGTAAAACCAAAAAAAAAGTGAAAAAAATAAGTCGAGGAAAAAAAGTAAAAAAAAAAAAAACCAAAAAAAGTAAAGGAAAAAAAAGAAATAAAGAAAAAAAAAGGAACAAGTAACACTGATGACCATGATCCAGCAAGCCCCTCCCTCTCTCCCCCTCTCTCCGTCTCTCCGCCAATTAAGGTAAGTGGCGTGGCCCATTCCCCATACACGTGTTCTTTTTAACCTTTCAGTCCGCCATTCGAGCGCCCTGGACGTTCCCGCCGAGAGTCTATTTGCCAAGTAAAGGGCGGGGGTTGAATGGCAGTGGCGGGAAGGGGCGTATAATGGCAAACGCAGTAAATGGCGTAAATAGTATAAGAGTATAAGTGAACAGTATCAAGTAGACGTATATGGCAAACACAGAAGGTAGTTACAGAGGTACTTCATTATGTAACAGTTCACAATATCAGGAGTCATACATGTCACTTAACAGGTAAATAGAGTTAGTTACAGAGATACTTTATATAGAGGTATCTACTTCATCCTCTAACAGTTAACAATATCAGGAGTCATACATGTCACTTAACAGGTTAATAGAGATAGTTACAGAGGTACTTTATATAGAGGTACTTCATCCTCTAACAGTTAACAATATGAGGAGTCATACATGTCACTTAACAGGTAAATAGAGATAGTTACAGAGGTACTTTATATAGAGGTACTTCATCCTCTAACAGTTAACAATATCAGGAGTCATAAATGTCACTTAACAGGTAAACAGAGGCAGTTACAGAGGTACTTTATTATGTAACAGTTTACAATATTAAGAGTCGTACATGCCAGTTAACAGGTAAATATAGGTAGTTACAGAGGTACTTTATTATGTAACAGTTCACAATATTAGTCATACATGCCAGTTAACAGGTAAACAGGTAGTTACAGAGGAACTTTATTATGTAAAATTTCACAAAATATTAGGAGTCATACATGCCAGTTAACAGGTAGATATAGATAATTAAGGGTATACAGGTTGCTACGTCCTAACCTGTCTATTTTGTTTTCCTACAGGTATATATAGGTACTTTAGAGGTACTTTATCCTCTTAACAACTCACAATATTAGTCATACATGCACTTAACAGGTAATTATAGATAGTTACAGGTATACAGGTAGCCACGGGAGATGTTGATACGTACTTACCTGTCTAATATGTTCTATACAGGTATTATACAGGTACTTTAACGAGGCCATTTATGCTATTAGTCTGTCACATATTGTTTCTTATGTATGGCTACTAAGACAGTCCTTATTGCTGTTGTGTTATTTGTAAGACGCAGATTACTAAAGAATGTGTATTTAACTATCTTGCTGTTATTTTTGTCATTCTTAAGGGGCAATTACAGATGATAGTTAACAGCAGGGCGTCGTGTAAAGTTAATTATAGGTAAGACAGGTTATATTATGTAGCTATAGTCCATTCATTTAAGAAAATTGGCTCTCATCCTCCCGTATAGCGCGGAAGGGTTGGTAAGCCTGCTAGACTGTCTCATCACTCCACCGCCTTCAGAAAATATTTATATATCTCCACCTAGCTCATCTATTTCACAAGATAGGAACATTTGGTTTGCATCTATGGAATATTAGCTTTCGAAGTTGTTTCTATGTTAATTAATGTTATTTCTGGTACGTTGCTGGAAAATCCTTAGAGAAGAGAGAGAGAGAGAGGAGAGAGAGAGAGAGAGAGAGAGAGAGAGAGAGAGAGAGAGAGAGAAAGAGATATCCATACTCAGTCAGACAGACACACACACACACACACTCCACACTACACACACTACACACACACACACAACACACACACACACACACACACTCCACACACACACTCCACACACACACTCCACACACCACACACACACACACACACACACACAACACACACACCACACACACACACACACACACACTACACACACACACACACACACACATACACCACACACACACACACACACACACACACACACACACACACACACACACACACACACCAAACTATATAACCTTTCCGTCTGACCTACCTCGCCCGCCCTCCCTTTCCTCTCGCCGGTATGCAAATGGGATGAATTTAAATGCCCGATGAGAGAGATGAGAGGCGATGGGTGAAGGGAGTGATGGGGGAGGGGGGGAAGGGGGTCGCTGCTCTGTTATTGTTGCCGGGTAAAGGGGGGCGGGGGGGGGGTGAAAGGGGGGCCGACCTGAATTTTTGGGTCACTTGTCTAACTTGTCTAACAGGAATTTTTGTAGTAGATGAAATTGTGTCATAGGAACGTGGCTGTGTGTGTGTGTGTGGGGGGGGGGGGGGACCTGTGTGTGTGTGTGTGCGTGTGTGAGAGAGTGTGTGAGAGAGTGAGTGTGTGTGTGCTCTTTCTTTAATCCTCACTTTCTCTCACTTTTACTTTACGTTTGACCTGTTTCTTCTTTGTTTCTCATTTTGTTGTAATTCTCTCCTATTTTCTTTTTAATTATTTTCCTTTTTTTATCTTCTCTTCTCAATGTTGTGTGTCTTATCACTCCAATAAATTGTTTCTCGTTGATAATCCTTAAGGGAGCAAAGAATGTAAAAATATATAGGAGAAAAAAAGGAAGCGTGAGTGCAAGACGACAGCAAGAAAAAAGTTGAAAGAGGGAAACTTTTTAAATGATAACTCGGGAAGAGAAGGAAGGACGGAGGCGGAGGAGGAGAGTGCTGCTGGAGGGTGAAATGAGTACACGGGAAGGAGGGAAAGAGGGAAGAGGGAGGAGGAGGAAGGGAAGGAAGAGGGGGAAACGGGGGAAGGAAAGGAAGAGAGGGAGGGGAAGGAAAGGAAGAGAGGAAGGAAGGAAGGAAGGAAGGAAAGGAGGAGAGGAGGGGAAGGAAGGAAGAGGGAAGGAATGGAAGGAAGAGAGGGAGGGGAAGGAAAGGAAGAGAGGGAGGGGAAGGAAAGGAAGAGAGGGAGGGGAAGGAAAGGAAGGGAGGGAGGGGAAGGAAAGGAAGGAAGGAAGGAAAGGAGGAGAGGAGGGGAAGGAAAGGAAGAGAGGGATGGAAGGAAGGAAAGGAGGAGAGGAGGGGAAGGAAGGAAGAGGGAAGGAATGGAAGGAAGAGAGGGAGGGGAAGGAAAGGAAGAGAGGGAGGGGAAGGAAGGAAGAGGGAAGGAATGGAAGGGTGGGAAGGAAGGAAGAGAAGGAAGGAACGAGACGGGGAGGAGATTGAGAATAAAGTAGTAAGGAAGGGCGTGAACAGTGCATGGAGGAAGGTAAATAAGAGAGGAGGATAACAGGCAAAAAACACTGAAGGAGGAGGAGGAGATGGAGGAGATTACGATTTGTTCTGTTCGTCTTCCTTACTATTGGTAGTAGTAGTGGAAGTAAGAGTAGTAGCTGTAGTAGTAGTAGTAGTAGTAGTAGAAGTTAGTAGTAGTGGTGGTGGTGGTGGTAGTAGAAGTAGTAACCACTGTCTGTTACCCCCGTGAGAGGCCCGTTACGTCTTGGCTGCCCTTCGCTCCAATCTCCCGCTGAGCATAAATATGGAGGCGGTGAGAGGGCAGGGGAAGGAAGGGAAGGGAAGGGTATGTAGTGATTGGAAGGGAAGGGAAGGGAAGGAAGGGAGGGAAAGTGAGGCACAATAGAGGGATAATGAAGCGGAAAATAAAGATAAATTGATATGAGAAAGAGGAAAGATGAACATAAAATGAGAATAAATAGAAATGGAGGTATTACCACCACCACCACCACCACCACCACCACCACCACCACCACCATTTAACAACAACACCACAGCCACCATTTAACAACAACACCACCACCACCATTTAACAACAACACCACAGCCACCATTTAACAACAACACCACCACCACCATTTAACAACAACACCACCACCACCATTAAAAAACACCACAGCCACCATTAACAACAACACCACAGCCACCATTTAACAACAACACCACCACCACCATTTAACAACAACACCACAGCCACCATTTAACAACAACACCACAGCCACCATTTAACAACAACACCACCACCACCATTTAACAACAACACCACCACCACCATTTAACAACAACACCACAGCCACCATTTAACAACAACACCACAGCCACCATCATCATCACCCTCTTAGACAAAAAGAACAAAGCAATATCGTCCTATTTGTGGCTTCAATTAACCCGTTCGCACGTCATTTAAAAGAAAATAGAATGACAGACTCCTATATTATGTGTGTGTTGATTTATGTAGGGGAGAGCGGGGCAGGTTGCATCGAGGGTAGGTTGCATCATTGCCTCTAACTCGCATTAACTTTTTTTATTATTATTATTGTTGTAGTAGTATAGTAGTTTATAGTAGTAGTAGTAGTATTAAGACTATGTACGTGTGATAACATGCGAGTTAGAGGCAATGATGCGACCTGCCCCACTCTCCCCTCCTATAAGTATATGTTGGATATTTATAATAATCTTCGGCTCATTATCATCATCCTTCTACTGACTGCTCCTGATGATGTTACTTCCTTTTTTCTGTTATTTTCTCTTAGTTGTTTATAGTTTCAACTCTTTCCCTCTATTGCCCACTTGTTTCATTTCAGTTCCTATCGCTCTTTATCTCCATTCCTCCTCCTCCTCCTCCTCCTCCTCCTCCTCTCTTCTTCCTCCTGACCTCATGGATCAAGTCACCTCCATTCACATCATTTATATAATTGACTTACAAAGACCTCAATGTGGTCTTGTGGTGGTGGTTTGGTGGTGGTGGTATGGTGGTGGTGGTGGTGGCATTTCATAATTGTTATATGCGAATGTTGAAGCTCACTTCGCTCGCTTGGACAATAACACGGGTTTATACTTACATTTTTTTCCTCCTCTCTGTACCCACGGCTGAAATGGCATATTTAACACCTGACACACACCCTACCACGTATATAACACCACGCTAACCCTAAATAACACCTATAACGGCATTAGAAACACGAGTTATAGTGGTTATATGAGGCCTAACACAAGCGGCCTGCCTCCTCGGCTCAGACACTGTTATTGTGATGGCTACGAGTCGAACACATTTTATTTCCACTGCACTAATGCACTACTTTCGCCACTGCACTAATGTCGCCAGGCACAGTATATTACGAATTTTAGCATAAATGCTAAAAACTCGCTTCGCTCGCTTGGACAATTGAGTTAAGAGACGAAATATAACCTTTTGTGCCAAATTTCTTCCTTTACGCCTGTATCCTCGTTGCCTACAAAAGTCACAAGAAGAAGAAGAAGAAGAAGAATTCATGGAAACATTTTACAAGCCTATATGACACCTGATTTCGGCTGAAATAGGTGTCCGGTGAAGAAATAACAATAGTATCTTATGACACGAAAACGAATAACAAAGAAAAACAGGAACCGATATGAAAGACAAACACACAGGAAGCAATTCAGCCACAAAAATGAAAACCAATTGTGGAGCAACGACAACCAAAATATAGACGTACGGAAGACAAAGACGACACATGGAAACGCTATTTTCTATAATCACTAACGTAGGCGTAACTTATACGTAAGTACAAAAATGTATCCATCAACAAAGACTAGACATACATCGCTTCTATCAAAAACCAACAAAAACTGAGGACAAAACAGAACTCAATCTCCGACGAAGGAAGTGGAACAGGTAAACAACTTCCATAATGGTTGTTTGAGAGCGGACGAGGCACTTAACAGATGCTCCCTTGTTAAGCTGAGGAGGAGGAGGGGCTGGGGGAGGTGGAGGAGGAGGAGTAGAAGGAGTAGAAGGAGAAGGAGGAGGGCAGAGCGACACACCCTTGGAACTAATGAGAGGCATCACGTCACCTGCCTTCCTCACCTGCCTCTGCCTGCTTGAGAGCACGGAAGGGAGGCAAGGAAGGAAGGAAGGAAGGATAGTGTGGCTTCCAGGGGTCCATTTTTTCAGATCAGTTCACGCGTCATCCTATATACCTCAAACCTATATGAGCGGAAAGAGGAGAGCCTCAGGGTCAAGAATATGCCGGTTGTCATGTTGTAGAGGTGTGCACTACCGAGTTATGGCGAGTTTTGTGAGGGTACCCTCAGGCGCGAAAAAAGATTTTTCGGAATCTATCATTTCTCGGTTTGGTCAATATATTGTTCTAACAATGCTAATATATTGCTTCAAACTAGTCAGAATTACTTTTCCTTTGGTCATTATACGTATAATACTTGTAAAAAAAATCAATATTCAAGTATTTGTTTAATTATAAACATGATAGTGAACAGTTATTATGCAACATTTATTTAATCTCAATATAAAAACTCAAATCAACTCAATAGTTTAAATACTGCCGTCTTTATTCTTTATTGGCTTATAGTCATGGTAAATGCTAATTTATGTTTAGATATATACCTTGTTATTGGGTAAAATAAATTTAGATACCTTGTTGCATCAAGGTCAACTAAATATATATACGATTACATCAGTTTACTGGTGCTTGCGTAAACTCAAACCCAGCCAAGGGTATTTAAGGCAATAAGATTTATGCTTAATGATCTTTAAATTGGACACAATTTTCGAAAAATTTACAATACAGAAAACAATTGACCAAATGCATATTCCCATCCCATCAAGTCTAGTGACAAACTCGTATACAAACATATCAAATAACTTTAGAATATGAGATATAATTCGAAAATACGTGTATTCCTGACTCACACAAATTACAATCATGACAATATTCACGGTGAATATACTCTTCTTACCTCATCAAATCTAAAACTGAAATGTTCCTTCATATTAATTACTTTCAACTTAATAATCACTGTATTCATTAACAAATAATGACATCCTCATTATCAGACTGTGACACCAGCACACATCACATAATATAACTCTAATCTAGTCTTCATCTTCTGAAATTTCGTCTTCTGGTGTGTTTGTCGCCCTGGTGTTCAGGCACTGACTGCTGCAGCCACATGCTGGAATACATGAGAGGTTGTGTTTCTGGCATGTAGTACATCTAAGAGACGTGCATGTGGTCTTGCATCCACACACCAGCAGTTCTGCACAAGCGATAGGGACTGGTTCCAGCATCATCAGCCTCGGGTGCAAGTCGCCACTTTCATCGAGGCACCACCCACTGTCCTCTGGAGCTGGCAGTTCTGGGTCTGCTTGATTGGCTTTCAGCCATACAGTGGACTGGTAGTTGCTACGAAGTATATGCAAAACCAATGCATCATGGGTTGGGGGCAGCTTCTCTGGGTCAGCAACACGGTGGAACGGTTCTGCACGAAGATCATCGATGGATGTTGTTGATGTTGATGAGCTGTACATGTGAATGACAAACATTTCAATGTTTGTCATGTCAACATCAGCGTTGCGCCCGAGATTGGCGAGTAAGTCTGGGTGTTGCAGGTAAGTCTTCTATGCTGTACGTTTCCCCACACCACTGAACTGGCTTGTAGTGTCAGTCCCTGTCAAAGCATGGAAAGCCACAATGTTGTCGACCACTTCTGAACTCAGGCTATCTCGTACACAACTGACGGATGTATCGCCTGTCTTTTGGATATTCAGGTGGTTCAAGTCGACTCACTCACTGGGATATGTTAGACCCATCACCGGCGATCACTGAAAAAGAAACTCAAAATAATCTAGGCAATTGTTGTTATTGTTGTGGAGCAAATACAGGATATAGAATTGTAATAGTGAAAGATTAGTGATACACAATGTACATTTCTCATCAGAATGATATGACTGGTGTCATATTGTACAATATCCAATAGAAGCAAATATAGCATTAGGCTAGTAACTAGGGTGGCTATAGATCTATGGGAGAGAAGCGTCGGTGACAAATATATTAAATAGATTTGCCTTTAGTTGTGGACGAGATACAAGAATATAAATTACATACAATGTATGAACATGTATGAACATGAATGGTTTGGCTAGCAAGCCTATCAGAGCATGGCTCGTCTCACAGAAACAATTGTATCATATTGACACTTGATGTGTGTATGTCAATGGATAACCACCCAGCATTGTTTGCATGGAAATGACATGTATACAAGTGCATGTAGCTTGTTGTCTGGTTATATCACAATAGATTCATGCTTCCAAAGAACACACAAATGTTTTACCCAAAGTTTACCGAACATCCAGTACGTTTTGAGATTGTGCCAGGTATAGTATGAAAAACCTTCACATTTTTGTTGAAATTTTTTATTCATTGGTTATTTCTGAAATAAAAAAAACTTAAAATTGTTACTTAGTATACTAATATACAACAGAAAAGTAATGTATGGCTATTTGAAGCAATATTTCAGCATGGATGGAACAATATATTGACAAAACCGAGAAATGATCGATTCCGAAAACTCGTTTTTCGCGCCTGAGGGTACCCTCACAAAAATCGCCATAACTCGGTAGTGCACACCTCTACAACATGACAACCGGCATATTCTTGACCCTGAAGCTCCCATCTTTCCGCTCATATAGGTTTGAGGTATATAGGATGACGCGTGAATTGGAACCCAAAATAAGCCACTTTTTTAATATTGGAGCTCACACTAGGAAGGGAGTGGACGGTACAAGAGAGATTCGACAACGCGAGGAAGGATGAAAGACTGAAAGTATAACCTTGAATGTGTAGACCGTGGGTGATGTGCCAGATAAGGGGAAGGAAAAAATGTCTCCTATTGTCAGATGAAACAAGAAACCGAAGACTGACGGAGGACAAGACGTGAAAGGATATTCCTCCACGTCTTGGAGGAAAGGAGAAAGCTCGTCGTGGTTCGCGGCCTCGTCGTCCTCGTGCTCCTTCTGGTCTTCGTCGTCCTCCTGGTCATCGCCCCCAGTGGCCACACAGGCCACAAAGCCCGGCCACCAGACACGCCCCGTCACGCCCTACGCTGCCCAGCAGCTGAAGGGCGTGACGCTGCACTGCAGCAGGAAGGCGTCGCCGCTGGGCGCCTGAGCAGCGTCAGGGAGAGGACGCCGAGGACGTGGTGATGGTGTTCGTCGCCCCGGGTGAAGAGGCAGGCCAGCCACCTCAACACCTCCACGA
>JACEEZ010023867.1:235481-247981 GCA_016584305.1 Chionoecetes opilio | reverse complement strand
TAGGTTTTGAACAGTGGAGTGTTGGTATGTGTTGTGTCCTTGTTTTTTACCAAGCGTGTGTATACGTTGGTGTGACTCCTGTGTGAGTGAGTGAAAGTGTTGTGCTGGTGGTGTGGTGTGGAAGGTTAAGTGTGTTGTGTTGTGCTGGAATTCTTAAGCTGTGTTGATGTGAAATGTGTGTGTGTGTCGTGTGTCTTGTGAGTTATATGAATATGATAAACATTGTGTGTGTACATTCTTGCTGTGTCTGTGTATGTTGCGTGCGTGTGTATGGTGTAAGGTGTTGTGTTGTGACTATTGTCGTATTGGGGTGGTTTGTTTGCTGTTGTATTTAGAGACATTTTCTTGAGTTTCGTCGATTCATTAGTTTCGGGTTAGATTTGGTGGGGGGTATGGTTCTTGTTTACAAAAGCTCCTCGTCCTGTCTTGTGACCTGCATCGCTTTTGTTTCGGAGGCCACCTGGTGACGTTAGTAAGTGCTAACTAACCATACCTAACCTTACCTCTACTAAGCCTAACCTTACCTCTTAACTGTCAATAAAAGTAATAACCAACAAAGCGATGCAGGAAGAGAGGAAGAGGGAGATTGAAAAAGAGAAGCACGAAGAATCTCCGAAGAGAGGAAGGAAGAGAGAGCTAGAGAAGTGACAAGGAGAGAGAGAGAGAAGTGACAAGGAGAGAGAGAGAGAAGTGACAAGGAGAGAGAAAAATTTGAAAGAGGAAGCACAGAGAGACAGAGTAAATAATTGCGTGCAGTAATAGATTTTCGTAACAGAGGACGTTTGACAGCAATACTTCCTACCCAAGCGTGTATACCGTTGGGGACTCCGTGCTGATGTAGATGAAAATGTTGCTGGGAGTAAAGAGCTGATGGAAGCTTAAGTTAATTGTCTGAGCTGAATACTCTTAAGCTGATTATGATGAGAAAACTGGTGTTGTTGTCTCTTACTGAAGATAAAATAATAATGATAAACACACTTGCTAACATTACTCACTACACACTTCCTAATTATACTAACACTACACACTTCCTAATAAGGTAAATTTTTACGATGACACTAAACTTCCCTACACAATTGGGAGCATGGTTTTTGTTTACCTTATTGTATTCTAAGAGACATTTTCTTTGAGCTTTCCGTCGCAAATCAATAGTTTCGGAGATATAGAACATTTAGGTGGGGGGAGGAATATGTCTCCTTGTTTACAAAAGACCTCCCTCTTCCTCTTCTTGTGACCTGCATCGCTTTTGTTTCGGAGGCGCACCCATGGCTACCTTACCTAACCTTGCCTAACCTAACCTAACCTAACCTTACCTTTCCTTACCTAACCTAACCTTTAACCTCTTAACTGGGTCCAATAATAAAAAAGTTTAATAAAATACCAAACAAAAAGCGATGCAGGTCACAAGAAGAGGAAGAGGGAGGCATTTTGTAAACAAGGAGACTTATTCCTCCCCCCACCTAAAATGTTCTATATCTCCGAAACTATTGATTTGCGACGGTAAGCTCAAGGAGAAAATGTCTCTTAGAATACAATAAGGTAAGCAAAAACCATGCTCCCAATTGTGTAGGGAAGTTTGGTGCCATCGTAAATTAATACCCCTAATAATTATACTAACACTACACACTTTCTAATTATACTAACACTACACACCTCCTAATAATTATACTAACACTACACACCTCCTAATAATTATACTAACACTACACATTTCCTAATAATTATACTAATACTACACACTTCCTAATTATACTAACACTACACACTTCCTAATTATACTAACACTACACACTTCCTAATTATACTAACACTACACACTTCCTAATAATTATACTAACACTACACACCTCCTAATAATTATACTAACACTACACACCTCCTAATAATTACACTAACACTACACCTCCTAATAATTATACTAACACTACACACTTCCTAATTATACTAACACTACACACTTCCTAATAATTATACTAACACTACACACTTCCTAATTACACTAACACTACACACTTCCTAATTATACTAACACTACACACTTCCTAATAATTATACTAACTACACACTTCCTAATTATACTAACACTACACACTTCCTAATAATTATACTAACACTACACTCTTCCTAATAATTATACTAACACTACACACTTCCTAATTATACTAACACTACACACCTCCTAATAATTATACTAACACTACACACTTCCTAATTATACTAACACTACATACCTCCTAATAATTATACTAACACTACACTCCTTCCTAATAATTAATACTAACACTACACACTTCCTAATTATACTAACACTAACATCACCTCCTAATAATTATACTAACACTACACACTTCCTAATTATACTAACACTACACACCTCCTAATAATTATACTAACACTACACACTTCCTAATTATACTAACACTACACACCTCCTAATAATTATACTAACACTACACACTTCCTAATTATACTAACACTACACACCTCCTAATAATTATACTAACACTACACACTTCCTAATTATACTAACACTACACACCTCCTAATAATTATACTAACACTACACACTTCCTAATTATACTAACACTACATACCTCCTAATAATTATACTAACACTACATACCTCCTAATAATTATACTAACACTACACACTTCCTAATTATACTAACACTACATACCTCCTAATAATTAACACTAACCTCTAATATTTAACACTACAACACCTCCTAATTATTATATTTCTTATACACTAACACACTTCCTAACGACAGTGTGTACCCTCACATTCAATGTACCCTATCTTTCACGTAAATTACTTGTAACATAAATCAAAGTAACTAAGATCTTAGTTACTTTGTTTTGACAAAAATAACCACAGTTGGTGAAATACTCATTATCATTATTATTATCATTATTATTATCATTATTATTGTCATTATTATGATCATTATTATTGTCATTATTATTATCATTATTACTCCTATGACTCATCTCGCTATTACCACACAATATCAGGAAGGTCACAAATGACTTGTTAGGACCCTGGATAAGTAGAGATTATATGTACAAAATTGTACATGTATAATCAATCACTTATACGTTAGCATATAATGATTGCCCAAGGACACTCAGCTTTCTTATATCAAACATTCATAGACTTCTTTTTGCCTGATGACTTCTTTCTCCGATGATGTTACTAAATCACATACTGTATAATCACATCTATAATAATAATAATAATAATAATAAAAATATTTGTTGGCATATAATGATTGCTCAAGTAGACTAACCTTTCTCATATCGAACATTCCGCTTCTTTTTTGCCTGATGACGCGTTTCTCCGATGACGTTACCAGACGCGATTGTGATTGTTGATGCCGCTGCTTTGCACAATGGGAGGGAGTATTGAAGGGGGCACAAGGGCATGGCAGGGGCGCGGGAGGGGGGGGGGGGGGGGCAGGGGGTTGAAAGGGCCTGCGTCAAGCCCGTGACCTCCATAAGGGCTGCCGGAACTCCTGAGGGCACGGCAGGATGCAGGAAGGGTTGGTTCGGGTGTTTTCCCTTCCCCTGAGAACCTTTTGTCACTGTAGTGTAAGGGAGGCCAGGGAGGGACGTGCCGGGTGAAGGGTCGGTGTTGGCTGGGCTGTAAGGGTCTATAAGGGCTAAGGGCTATAAGGAAGGTTGATAAATGTTAAGTGTCGTGCCTCTGTTTTTTGTGTGTTGGTGGCGATGGTATCATGGTGGGGATGGTGGTGGTAGGCAGAGTAAGAGACTAAACTCCAGTAAGTCTCGACCTCAACCCTTAGTGGCTGGGTTGAGGAAGGTTGATCAATGTTAAGTGTCGTTTTTAGTGTCGTTAAGTCTCTGTATTTAGTGTGTTGATGGAGGCGATGGTGGTGGTGGTGGTGGTAGGCAGAACGAGAGGCTGATGTGTGACTCGAGACTTATTTTTTCTGTTATCTCTATCAGTAAGCTAAAAAGAACAGGGGCATACCTATACACACACAGTAAATGTCTACAACTTAAACCGGCGATTTGGCACGTACAAATAAATAGCTGAAGAAGAAAAAATATTTAGTCCCTTACAAAGTCTCTCATAATATAAAAATCCCTTGCAAAGTCTCTCATAGTAATTGTATCTGTTACTAACCCTTCTGCTTTCCCTCATACTTTCCTGACCCTTCTCCTTCCCCTCATACTTTTTTTATGAGGTGACGCTGAGTGAACGAAACTCTGCAACATTCCACTCTTTATTTTCTGTGTATGTGTCCAGTTTTTTTTCTTTTCGTCCATGTATCAGGCTTTCTGATGGTCATTGTGTGTGTGTGTGGTGTGTGTGTGTGTTTGTCCTCTCCTGTAAGCCACCCGTCAATCTAGTTTGCTTTCTTCGTTTTAATTTAGTATGACTTCCGTGGAGAGAGAGAGAGAGAAAAAAAATAGTTATACATGGTTAGGCTTTTCCATTAAACTCTTTTTTTTTTTATCTTTAAGGTAAATTTTAGGAACAATATTTAGGCTGAATTTTTTTTTTTTTATGGGTGCTCATTTTCTACTGCCTTCTTGTTCTTCGTTCTCCTCCTTTCTTTGTTTTTCCCTCTCTTTTTCTTCTTTCTCCACCTTATCTTTTTCTTTCCCTCTTCCTCTTTCTCCTTTTCTTTTTTTCTTCTCTCCTATTCTTCTTTCTCTTTTTCTTTCCCTCTCTATTTCTTCTTTTTCCTCCTTTTCTTTATCATTCCCTCTCCTATTCTTCTTTCTCCTTCTCTTTTTCATTCCCTCTCCATTTCTTCTTTCTCTTTCATTTTTCTTTCCCTCTCCTTGCCTACTTTCTCCTCCTTCTCTTTTTCATTCCCTATTTTCTTCTTTCTCCTTCTTTTTCTTTCCCTCTCCTATTCCTCTTTCTCCCCCTTCCCTTTTTCTTTCTCTCCTCTTCCTCTTCTCCCCCACGAAGATTTCATAACAAAGCAATCTGCCCAAATTACTTTTCCCTTTCCCCAAGCTTTCTTTTTTGGGTCTTTCAAGCTGCTCTCCTGAAGCCCTCATATCCTCCTCCTCCTCCTCCTGTTATTCAGCCTTTCTTACTCTTCCTTCTATCGCTACTATCAAGAACTTTTTTCCTTTTCCTATTTCTCTTTATTATCTTTCTCTTACTTTCATGTTTATGATCTGACTTTTCTTGACTGTAAAACTGATAATCACTTCAAGAAACTACTATTATAGGCGTTTTCTGCGGGGTACAAGAGAAATTTCGCTTGCAAGACAAAAAAAATCGCTTGCTCAAATTTCGCTTGCTGTTCAATCATCCTGAGAAGATGATTGCCCGACCAGCAAGAAATTTCTTGCGGGAGCAAGCGAAGAAGTGAGTGAAGTGCGTCAGCGTTCGGCTGACGTGGCGATGCTTTCTGCTTCAATAATAGAATGACAACGGTGTACTTTCGACAAAATCAATTACACTTTCTTATTTTAATGTCTCATCATAAAAGTTTGAATCAAATGAGGGAGGTTGCGGCCTGTAATTAAGGATAATATAATCGTTACAGCTGTATATATTGCTTTATATGCATTCGAACAGCTGGAGGTAAACACAGGAATGTGCGACTTGTCAACAAAGCCGTGTTGACCGAAAATCAACAACTTCACACACCTCACTCTTACCCGATTTGCTGCTGACAATACCATTGGATATTAAGAAACATGAGACCACTATCGGCTTCCTAAGGAAATTTTGCATCGCATTAGTATACATTTATAACTAATGTAAGCACAAGTATACGAAAACAAGGGTTAAGTAATACAGTGCATAAACATTTTGATTCACCTCATTGCTGGGCTACTTATGATCACATTAAATTTCTAAGCACATTTCCTGAATCTGCACACTTTTCTGACTATAACGGTATAGGATGCGTCCCAGTGTGAAAATATCTAGAGGGTCAAAAAAGTAATTTGATCTTTGTTTTGCTTACATCTCGGCCGCTGCGTCGCCTTCTCATGGAGCAAACGACGGTCGAACGTTTTCTGCGGGGATACAGCAAGAGAAAGGTGACCGCTTGCAGGCGAAATTTAACTTGCTCCCCCGCAGAAAACTCTTATGTTCGCTTCGTCTTTGTCTGTCTGTCTTATTATATTTATCTGTCCTTTTCTTAATATCTTTCATTCGGGTTTATTTCTGTCTCTTGATGAAAATAGTGTTCAAATAGATGTTTTTTTTATAACCGCATAATAAATATTGAATGAATAACTTCCTCGAACTCTTGCTGAAATTTTTGAAGGATTGAAAATTTATAGCGATAAGGTAATAAATACAATAGTTACAATATTTTTTAAAGTTTTGTCCCCCTCGCCTCGTGGAGGGAATACGGGCTGTGAACGGAGTACTGTGCTTTATACTTTATTCCTGGAAAAGCGTAATTTAAATAGGAAATAGGGAAAATCTGGTTCACAAATAGCGTGGTAAATGATTGGAATGGACTCGGTCATCAGGTGGTCAGTGCAGAGTCAATAGGGAGCTTTAAAAGGAGGCTGGATAATTTCATGGATGGGGATGAAAGGTGGATGTAGGTAGTGTTAAGTAACAGGAACTACCATGTGTAGGTCTCACGGCCTCTTGTAGCTTCCTTATGTTCTTATGTATTATTTTGTTTCAGAAAATGAACTTAACAGAAGTCGTGATGCACTCATAGCATTATTATTATTTTCATGAGGGTGGTAGAATATATTAGCCAGTTAGAAAGAAGTCTTCTCGTGAACAAAGGAAACTCTTGTAGCTTTACATATCAAGCTTTAGGAGCCACGATGGAAGGAGTTTTTCTTAGTTATCCCTTAGTTTCCCTAGTTTTTTTATTTTACATTACAAAGGACTGGTCAAGGGGCTAAAAAAAGAAAAAGAAAAAAACTAGCCCGTTTAGTTGGCAGTCCCTATAAAGAAGACAGTAAGAGAATATACTCTATCGTACTGAAATAACACTTAAAAACTGCCAGGTACTCGTCAAGTATTCCTGTAAGCAAATAAAAGCATTCTAACAACCTTGATCTCATCCACATGCAGCCTATAATATAATATAATATAGTCATGATAGGTTTTTTTTCAATGTTCTTTTTTCCTGTGTTAGAATAATATATAACTCCACAACAGCCAAGTAGTATAAAGTGTTCCTGTTGGTAAATAAATAAGTTTTGACTTTTTATTTGTTTACTGTTGTGATAGGCTAGCCAAGTTCGCTGCGAGGATGTGAATGTTATTTTTTTTTACTTGGCATACTACATTTCCTTATCGTTAACCTCTATTTTTTTTTTTTTTTTTTTTTTTTTGTGTGTTGGCGGTCAAGGAAATTGTGAGACCTGTACAGCTCAAAGGAACAGGATGTGGTGTGGGGGGAAGGAGGGGAGGGAGTTGTGGTGGTCAAGATACTCCGCTTCATATTGTTTGCAGGGGAAAAAATGTATGTGTATGTGTCAAGGATCGTCAAGTTTATGCTACACTTTATGCCGCTATCACCTCTTCTTCAAATTTAATCCAGACGTCTATACTTCTATTAGGAAAGCTGTACAGTACTTCTATACTTCTCCCTAATGCATTAACAGTGTATTAATGTAGGTTTTTTATATTGATTTAGTGTACTTGTAAATATAGAGTTATAGATTTTACCGAAATGGTCAGTTTTGGGAGTAATGTTTGTTTCTTGTGTGGTGTGTGTGTGTGTGTGTGTGTGTGTGTGTGTGTGTGTGTGGTGTGTGGGGTGTGTGTGTGTGTGTGTGGGTGTGTGTTTCCCTGTATACTCTATATTAGTGGATGAAACCAGGCAGGCTTAACCCCCCTTGCCTAGAAGAATGTGGCTTCATATTTTTATTACCAGCCCCACCGGCAAAACATTCTACTTGTGGCTGCTGCACGAGTTTTTTTTATCGGTTTTACTGATATAAACACAAACAGTCAGGAAGGGAAGTAAGAAGAGTAGGAGGACAAAAAAAGAGGAGTGGGAAGAGTAGGAGGACAAAAAAAGAGGAGTGGGAAGAGTAGGAGGACAAAAAAAGAGGAGTGGGAAGAGTAGGAGGAGAAGAAAAAAAGGAAGAGGAGGAAGAGAAGAGAGGGATGTAAAGAGGAGAAAAGTAAGAAAACTGAGTAAGAGAAGAGAAATCCGGTAAATATGATAGTTTCCTTAAAGAGTTAAAGAGAAATGAAGGCACCTGAGAGAGAGAGAGAGAGAGAGAGAGAGAGAGAGAGAGAGAGAGAGAGAGAGAGAGAGAGAGAGAGAGAGAGAGAGAGAGAGAGAGAGAGAGAGAGTTTATGAATACCCAATTACCCAGACCTACCTCTCTTGGTGAAATCAATAGGAAAACATACCTGACACTATTATTATTAGGAAACATTTTATCGTAAACAAGAGTGATGAAGCGAATCCACGTGATGCCAGCCCGGTAGAATGTAAACAAACATTGCGTCATCATTTAAAGACCTCGTTAACGCATCTGTAATGACTGTGTTAATTAAATATAGCAGTGTGTGGTACTAACTAATCGATAGGGTTTTCCTCTTATAGATAGTAGATAGAGAAAGAGATAGATAGATATAGAGAGATAGAAATAGAGATACTAATCTAGAGGTACTAACTAAGCGATGGGTTTTGCCTCTTATCGAAAATGGAGATAGTAGAGTACAGAAGGTAAAAGTAATATATTGAATAGGTATATAAAGGTAATTAGTAATATAGTAAATAGTAAAAGTAATATAGCCAAATAGTAATACAATAGACAAAATACACTCGTTCTTAACCCCTTGAGACCCAGAACGTAATTACCTCCGCCGACGAAGTTGAAGGGAGGTTATGTTTTCACCCCGATCTGTTTGTTTGTTTGTTTGTTTGTTAGTGTACAGGATTTCTCAAAAAGTTACGAATAGATTTGGACCAAACTTTGTATACCAAGTCTATTTGGTATAAGGAAGAACTTATTTAATTTTGGATGAAATCGAATCACAACTGTTGCCATGGCAACCAATTGATGAAATATGTTTCCTATTTTTTGGGGGGGGTAAAAATATTCAGTTTTCTGTTTTAGCGCTCTAGGGATCACTGAGGCCTTAGGACACACTATGGTAAACTAGATTTTCTCGTAACTTCATCGTATCTGGGTAAAAAATTGACCCATGTTGGACCCCCCCCCCCCCCCCCCCCCCCCCCGCCGCTCGCACCCCCGTCATCGAGAAATATTCGGGCGGAGGTATGCGCTCTACTGAGTGCCCCCCCCCCTAGTTTTCATAGTAATTAGGCTACTATTAGACAATTTTAGTGAATATAAGCAATATTTTATAGATTATGACCTGTTAAGTATCCTTGTTAATTCACTAACTAATTTGGTATATTCAGTTACTTTTTGTTATTTTATGGCTCAATAATATAATTTTTTTTATAGCAATGGTAAGATCTGGGTGTGAAGGGGTTAATACGTAGGTATAAAGAAGAAGGAAGAGGAGAAAAATGGGAGAATGAAGAGGAAATAAAAAAATGGAGAGAATGATGAGGAAAAGGAAAAAAATAAGAGAATTAAGAAGAGGAAAAGAAAAAATTGAAGAGAACGATAAGGAAAAGGAAGACATTAAGAGAACGCTACAAAGTAAAGAAAAGTGATAAAAAGGGTTTAGTGTAGGTGATGCTAAAGGTATGATTTTACTATAGCTATGATTTATAAGTGTTGTGGTTGTTTTTAAGAGGTGAGGGAAGTGTGTGGGAGAGAGAGAGAGAGAGAGAGAGAGAGAGAGAGAGAGAGAGAGAGAGAGAGAGAGAGAGAGAGAGAGGATAAATACCCAATTACCCACTCTTCATCTCTTGGCGTCTCATGTTAGCCATAATCTTGGAAACCATTTTTTTCTCCTCAAATGTCAAACTTCCACTTTTTTCGTAGAGTTCAGAAATGTTACAAACCCCGATAACTCTAACTTTTTATATATTTTCGCATAAGATGGTGAGGTGACTGTATAGAGAATGAGTGTGTTATCATCCATGACCGAGACACAACCACACTCACCCTCAACCCCCCCCCCCCCCCACACACACACACACACAGCAAGCCGACATTACAGACAATCTTTCTATCCTTCTCTTTCTATCTCTTTCTTTTTCTCTTTCTATCCTTTTCTTTCTTTGTCTGTCTGTCTCTCCCTTGTAATGCATAGAATCCAGCCCTACACACATAACATCGAACCCTGTATAGGTGGAATCAAAGCCTACCATTTGCCTGCACTGTTTTCACTGCCAAGAGAAAGTTACTTGGTTTGGGATAGATTTTGTGGTATAGGCTTGAGAAAGTTGAGTTTGTGCTGTCTTTTTTATATTTATTTTTTATTTAAACCGTTATTAATCTCAGATACAGATGACTCAGATTAGAAGATACATGAATTAAGGCAATAAACGTTCATAAAGCTAAAGAGTCTCCTTAAAAGCCGGTGGTTCATACACGGCTTTTTATCGGCTTTGGGTGACACTTACTTGGTTCTGTGTTTATCTTTCTTCCTGGTGTGCGGTGGCTTAGTCTATATAAGGAGTGTCTCTTATACCTGTTTTTAAAAGGCACTACACCGGTCTTGTTGTGGGTATTATCTCTTTCTTTCTCTCTTTATCTATTTTTGTTTCTCTCTCTCTCTCTCTCTCTCTCTCTCTCTCTCTCTCTCTCTCTCTCTCTCTCTCTCTCTCTCTCTCTCTCTCTCTCTCTCTCTAACTGATAAAGTCCTCATCGTCCAAAATAGATGTTCTTTGATCTTATCTTCTACAAGTTTTAAAACTCAATTTGCATCCAAGATCTGCTTTCACACACACACACACACACACACACACACACACACACACACACCACACACACACACACACACACACACACACCACACACACACACACACACACACACACACACACACACCACACACCACACACACACACACACACACACACACACACACACACACACACACACACACACACACACACACACACCACACACACACACACACACACACACACACACACACACACACACACACACACACACACACACACACACACAAAACACACACACACACACACACACACACAACACACACACACACACACACAACACACACACACACACACACACACACACACACACACACACACACACAACACACACACACACACACACACACACACACACACACACACACACACACACACACACACACCACACACACACACACCACACACCACACACACACACACACACACACACAACACACACACACACACACACACACACACACACACACACACACACAACACACACACACACACACACACACACACACACAACACACACACACACACACACACACACACACAACACACACACACACACAACACACACACACACACACACACACACACCAAACACACACACACACCACACACACACACACACACACACTAAAGGCATGTGGGCGTGATGGTGGGCGTTTAGTGGGTGTTCAGTGTATCTTGACCCGAGAAGGAGGATAAACCAGAACAGGTGTACAAAGAAAGTGAAGCGAAGAGAAAGAGAAGCCAGAGCCAGAGTAGAGGTTTGAAGTCGTGAGTAAGTCCAGTTGATTAGAGCTTCCACGGCCTCTCAGTAGGAAACGTGGGTGGCTTAAGGTCTTAGTGATAAGCCTGCAGCGTACAGATATAACTGTGTTGATGTTGCCTTAGCTGAGATGAGTTTCTGCATGGGAGTCAAGGTGGGTAGGTGAGTCAGTCATATATTTCCGTAGGCAATAATTTTCCAGTTCATTGGCAAACAAAAAAAACCAGATTGACACGAAAGATATGAAACTAGTAGGATTCATTTATAAGGGCAGACGAGACTCAATCTTTTTCATGTATCATCAAACGACTAGACATTATGGTTGTTTAGCGTCATGGTATAAATATCGCATGTATGTCTTGAAGCGACTACACTCTTAGAAAAAAAGGGTAGGAAAAGGGTAGAAAACGGGTATTTGTAGTGATGAAATACTGCTACCCTTTTTCTACCCTTACAAATATACCCTTTCGGATCGACGCAAATATACCCTTTTGCAACCCTCTCGTCTAAAAAGGGTAGATAAAGGGTATAATCGGCAGCATCTACCCTCCAGCCTGGACATAGAGTTTGAAAAGGGTAGTGATGGTGCGATGTAACAATTCTACCCTTAATATACCCCTTATTTCTGAGAGTAAGATTAAGGTGAACCAGTGTTGGGCGCCGGGACGCATATTCCCCGTTCCCTGGAGTACTATGTGGTATGGGATGCCGAGCCAATGACCGATGTCCAAGCTCGTGACGTCACATTGGGGTGGAGCTTAAGGTATTGCTATCGCTGGGATGTAATCTGTGTTTTATTTAACATAATTTGTTTAGTCAAGGTTAGGTTGGGTTAAGTTAGGTTAGATTCAATTTAATAAGTCTAATCTTAAATATAACACAGATTATACCCCAGCGATCACGTAGGCTCCACC
>JACEEZ010023867.1:222981-230481 GCA_016584305.1 Chionoecetes opilio | reverse complement strand
TTTAGGAGCTGCCTGGAATAGGTCATCCGGCCTTTTGCAGTCATCATCCTTTCTTGAGTTCTTGTATTCTCAGTATTATGACTTTTAAGTATATCTATTGAGGTGAAGTAATCTATTTAGTGAAGTAATCTAGAATTTAATGTGTTTCATGACTTTTGGAATTATTGTCCCCCTTGAGCAAAGTGATAGTGTGGTGTGTGCTGTCCAGCTCTCTCTCTCTCTCTCTCTCTCTCTCTCTCTCTCTCTCTCTCTCTCTCTCTCTCTCCTCTCTCTCTCTCTCTCTCTCTCTCTCTCTCTCTCTCTCTCTCTCTCTCTCTCTCTCTCTCTCTCTCTCTCTCTCTCTCTCTCTCTCTCTCTCTCTCTCTCCACTACTGCCACTATAGTAGAAGTTAACAGTAATAAGTATGATGCTCTGAAAGACAATCCGAAGAGAGAGAGAGAGAGAGATATTGGTCTGGGGTCGAGATGGAAGAGTTTTAGTAGTAGTACCTTAGCTACATATCTTTTCGTTTTATTTTCAGTTATTTACTTATCCAATTTGCTTCTATGTTGAAAAAAAAGGAGAAATTGTCACACACACACAGCTGTTAGTATATGTTTCAATTTTTTATTGTGTGTGTGTTTGTTTGTTTGTTTGTTAGTTCGACTGGCCATGTGTGATTTTAAGTTGTTTATATCTATTCCTATGATTGACTTATCCATAATCTATTCACTGCTGCCTCTATTTTGTATTATTATTATTATTATTAATTATTACTATTATTATTAGGTTTTCCCCCCCTCTGTATTCACCATCTGCTCCACCTCTCCCGTATGAAGCTCTCCATACAACCTTAACCCCTTGAGACCCAGATCTTCCCTTTGCTATAAAAAATTGTCTTGTTAGCCATAAAATTACGAAAAGTAACTGAATATACCAAATGAGTTAGTGGACAAGGATACTAAACAGGTCATATTTATAAAACATTACTTATATTCACTAAAAATTGTCTAATGGTACCCAAATTACAATGGAAATTACGTTCTGGGCCTCAAGGGGTTAACCTTTCTCTATACCTCGCCCAACCTTCCCTTTCTCTATACCTTAACCATTCTATAACCTTTCTCTATAGTGACCTTACCCAACCTTCCCTTTCTCCAGATACTCACCACTAACTCTTCCCTTTCTCCCTAGGTTCCAACGTAAAAAAAAAAAAAAAAAAAAAAAAAAATAATAATAATATAATAATAATAATATAATAATAATAATTCTGCTACTTCCACCACCGATGTGTTTTATCACTTAGTTTCTTATCCATCCGTCCCTTTCTGTGCATACTACTTGATATTTTGTTCTCAATACTTCTTTTTACATAGGAAACCCTTCTGTTCTATATATCCACTCTATATTGTATTCTCTATTATCCATGTTCTATATTTTCGATCATTTAAGTTTCTTTCCATCTGTTTATCTCTCTGCGCATCCTTTTCTACCGAGAGAGAGAGAGAGAGAGAGAGGGGGGGGGAGAAAACGACCAGATTACGTGTCTAATCATGTCCTGACCTAACTTTTTAATGCCGTGCTGTCTCGGTTAGGTTGATGGAGTATAGTTGGAAGTCAAGGTTTGAAGTGTTAAAATTATCTCTGCCAGGCTGTTAAAAAAGAGTAATTGTGGATGTAGGCTTTGAGGCAGAAGATAAGCTGATAAGACGTGAAGTAGTGAGGTTGTCAGGTTGTCTTGATTATATCAGGTGAAGAAGAAATTGTATCGTTGTTTTTTCCTTTTTTTTTTTATTATGAAGTGCGGAAGATGTATATAGCTTCTTTTTTTTTATCAGTTCAGTTCAGTTGTTGGTCGGGAGTCAGGCCTTTTTTAACGGCACTCCCTGACGTGTTTCTTCTTGCTGTCTGGGTCTTTAATTAGTTTTCTTCTCTTATTCTATCTTATTAGTTTCTTTCTTTTTCTTTTTTTCTTATTTTCTTTAGACCTTTTTTTTTTCTTCTTCTTTATCAGGTTTTTTTTTCTAACATTTCTTAATCATGAAGTGGGGGTCGATGTACGTACATGTTTTTTTTTCTTGATAGCTTTTTCTGTAACGGCGTGTTGAGTTACGTTACACAGCTTTCTGATATAGTCACCCTCATAGCAAACAACTTAAGTAATTTTTCGCAGATTTCTGGATTTTTGCGTGAGTAAATTTGTTGATCATGTGGCGCATCTATTGGTGTAAATTCATGTCTTTAGGGTGTGAGTGGTCTAAACTTCGCCTCAAAAACTGTTAGAACACTACTAAAACAAAAACTACTCCTTAAATCACGGGACTGAGGAACACTCTTCAACTATGGCTATATTGCGTGAAGGCATACGACGCCCTGAAAATGTTGAAGGCTGAGGTAATTGAATATCATAATGGTTTTCGGGAGTCCATTAACGTGGTGGGCGCTGTGTGAAGGTGAGGAAAATGCATGAAGTATATTTTTGTGTATTACTCCTGTTTGTATATTATGGGTTTTTTCATTGTATGCCTTCGGGTGGAAATACAATAATTATCATTTTGTGTTTGTTTTCCCGTGGGAGCGTCGGGTTGGTTGGTGACAGAATGAGCAGCAGCAGCAGCAGCAGCAGCAGGGAATACGCTTGAGGACTAAACGAAAAGCTGCTTGTCTCTCCCGAACACTCTGCTTTAGGGACCAGGCAATGCAACACAACTCCCCTTGCCATGTATGATTTTTTTATTAATTTTCTCGTCCACCATTACAAGCGATGTTTGTATCTAGTTGGCGGGCGATACACGTGCCATGTCTTTATAGGGATTGGCAACTAAGCGGGATTTTTGTTACCTTTTTATATTGTCCTTGGTCAGTCCTTTGTGATGTAAAAAAAAAATGCCTGACAAGTGTGTATGCGAGGTGATATTTTTATGTTTTTATTTCATGATTGTCTCTGTGTACGTACATTTGGCGTACATTTAGTAAGGTCAGGATAAGTTTCAGGTGTACAGAGCCATTAATAGTGCGTGTGGCGAAGGTTTTTGAAGGGCGAAGAGACCGAAATGTTGTGAGGGGAGGAAAGCTAGGTTAGGTGAAGTCAGACGGCCGCTTTTTTAAACATGGACTAGGGAGAGTCTAACGTGGAGCTTCCATGTTAGACTCAAGTGGTACCAATGCCAAGAACGCGTGCTTTAGACACCAGCAGCAAGAGCTAACATGGTCTTATGTTGATCCACGACTGCGCTTGGGTTGGCAGCCCTGAACCAGGGAGATCATATATTGGGGGACGGAGAGCGGAAGAGTCATATGTCTCCGCGCCCTGCTACCGAGAACAACAAAACACACCATACCATATATGAACCTATATTCTTCATTTATTCACTTTTTTACCCACATTTTCCTTGATCTTCATAGCTCTTCCCATTATTGGGAGTCAAGATTGTCATGGTCATGTTATAGTTATTATTTAGTTGCACAACTAATGATGCCTTAATCACTAGTTGATAGTTGATAGTTTGATAGTTGAAATTCATATCAGGGCAAACCTATATATTAAATATATATATCGGTCGACTTCTTGAATCAAAACGTATAGTTCATCATACAAGTTTGGCCGCTATAATGATGCGGTGGTGGTGGTGGTATCAAATGTCTGACGTACTAGTACACACGCACGTATACACACAAGCAAGGATATTATAAAGTTATAGTATCCTTGCACACAAGTGTCACGTGTGTCACAGTGAGGTGTTAGCCCCCCCGTGTGTCTTGTCTGACCTAAAGAGCGAACGCGCAGTTCTCGTCCACTATAACAGAGTACCGCCAGGGCCACGGATACGGCATACGTACAGCGCGGGCCAGCAGTGGTCTATGGATACTAATTTCGGGCACGCGAGACTCGAACCTATGATCAGCGCATCAAGGTATACCCTGGGTACGTCTCTGTAGTAATCAGTGGGAGAATATTACGCTGAAAGGCTAATGTGGCAGCTATGTATTATCGTAACATTCTGGCGATAGTGAGCTAAAATCGGCCCTATTTCGGAAATCAGCCGATCTTAGCTCAACACCGGCAAACATAGTTTTTAGGTTTAGGTTAAGTTATGTTTAGGTCTGGTTTAGGTTAGGTAAGGTTTATGATAGGTTTGTTAAGTTTTGTAGAGTTATTTAGGTTAAATAAGCGTCCGCGGGACGATTTCCGAAAGAGGCCGGTGACGGCTCGGTACGGGCATCTCCCTCAGCCCACCCTCGTAAGGTTATTGTAGCCATAATACACTCGTAAGTTGTCCCTTACGAGGGATTTTCGAGCATCCCTGCCGAGGTGGATAGATGTGTGGAAATGGGAGACTTCTGCCGTGGCCTCCCCGTAGAGGGATGTAAGGAACCGCTGTTAGCGTAGACTAGACTATTATGACCAAAAAGAGAACAAATGTCTCCTCTGTTTCCATTAATTAAATGCAAGTGCAGCTGTATAGTCCTATAAGTGAGTGACTATTATATTGCTGATAGTCTGGACTCGGCGGGCGAGGAGAGATAAACAAACCCAGATTTCGTAGGGCGCCAAACGCGGTCTTTAAAAAAAATATTTCAGATGCTTCATAATCTGCAGTAGACGCATGTATACATTCATATTTTGCCAAACAGAATATTGACAATACCGCTAATTTGTCTTAGCATGGGCATTTGCATAGTATCGTAAATATCATTAGACTCAAGTGTTGGACAGGGTCCTGGCTGTCTAACATTTCCAATACTATTCTCGTTAGTTTTAGACCAACTTAAGACTAATCCCCCCCGGAAAATGTTTAGAAAACGGAAATGCCTGTCTAGAGCCGCGGTTAGTCTTAGGTTAGCCGAAGTCCACGTTTAAAGAATCGGCCGAGAGAAAACATGGGAAGGCCAGGGAGACGCCAGTGTGGGTGAAGGTAGAGGTTTGTGGTGCGTTCCAAAGGGTGGTGAGGTCTAGAGTATACTGGGTGACTCGAGGACTACATAAGAACTGCAACAGAATCTGGATGTCTCTAGTATTTTATTTTTTTATTTTTTTATATAAACTGTTAGTAATCATACATATGGCTTAAAAGGTAGATCAGTTAAGGCAGTAATTGTTCAAAGAGTTACACAGTGAGGCTTTTTGGTGCTGTTGATTGCGTCATAGGAAGTGTTGTGTGATGCCCTCGGGTGTAAGAAAGGAGTTGATGGTGTGTGTCGCAGTGTAGATAAGGAGTGTGATGATAAGAGATAAGACAGATGGGAAGAACGAGAGCATAATAATAATAATAGTAGTAATAATAATAATTTTATTTAAATCCGAAAGCATACAGGAAAAAAAACTAAAAAGCATAGGTGGTGTTCTGAGATTTTTGACCATCCACTGCCTCTTATCCTCTTCCCTTCCTTTCCTCTTTGTCCCTCTTTCTCCTCTTTGTCCCTCTTTCTCTCCTCTTTGTCCCTTTCTCTCCTCTTTGTCCCTCTTTCTCTCCTCTTTGTCCCTCTTTCTCTCCTCTTTGCCCCTCTTTCTCTCCTCTTTGTCCCTCTTTCTCTCCTATTTGCCCTCTTTCTCTCCTTTGTCCCTCTTTCTCTCCTCTTTGTCCCTCTTTCTCTCCTTTGTCCCTCTTTCTCTCCTCTTTGTCCCTCTTTCTCTCCTCTTTGTTCCTCTTTCTCTCCTCTTTGTCCCTCTTTCTCTCCTATTTGTCTCTCTTTCTCTCCTTTGTCCCTCTTTCTCTCCTCTTTGTCCCTCTTTCTCTCCTCTTTGCCTCTCTTTCTCTCCTTTGCCTCTTTGTCCCTCCTCTTTGTCCCTCTTTCTCTCCTTTGTCCCTCTTTCTCTCCTCTTTGTCCTCTTTCTCCTTTGCCTCTTTGTCCCTCCTCTTTGTCCCTCTTTCTCTCCTCTTTGCCTATCGTTCTCTCCTCTTTGCCTCTTTCTCTCCTCTTTGCCTCTTTCTCTCCTCTTTGCCTCTTTCTCTCCTCTTTGTCCCTCTTTCTCTCCTCTTTGCCTCTTTCTCTCCTCTTTGTCCCTTTCTCTCCTCTTTGTCCTCTTTCTCTCTTTGTCCCTCTTTCTCTCATCTTTGCCTCTCTTTCTCTCCTCTTTGTCCCCCTTTCTCTCCTCTTTGTCCCTCTTTCTCTCCTCTTTGTCCCTCTTTCTCTCATCTTTGTCCCTCTTTCTCTCATCTTTGTCCCTCTTTCTCTCCTCTTTGTCCCTCTTTCTCTCCTCTTTGCCCCTCTTTCTCTCCTCTTTGCCTCTTTCTCTCCTCTTTGCCCCTCTTTCTCTCCTCTTTGTCCCTCTTTCTCCTCTTTGCCCCTCTTTCTCCTCTTTGCCCCTCTTCCTCTCCTTTGTCCCTCTTTCTCTCCTCTTGTCCCTCTTTCTCTCCTCTTTGTCCCTCTTTCTCTCCTCTTTGTCCCTCTTTCTCTCCTTTGTCCCTCTTTCTCTCCTCTTTGTCCTCTTTCTCTCCTCTTTGTCCCTCTTTCTCTCCTTTGTCCCTCTTTCTCTCCTTTGTCCCTCTTTCTCTCCTCTTTGTCCCTCTTTCTCTCCTCTTTGTCCCTCTTTCTCTCCTCTTTGCCTTTTTCTCTCCTTTGCCTCTTTGTCCCTCCTCTTTGTCCCTCTTTCTCTCCTCTTTGTCCCTCTTTCTCTCCTCTTTGTCCCTCTTTCTCTCCTTTGCCTCTTTGTCCCTCTTTCTCTCCTCTTTTTCTCTCTTTCTCTCCTCTTTGCCTCTTTCTCTCCTTTGCCTCTTTCTTCTCCTCTTTGCCTCTTTCTCTCCTTGTCCCTCTTTCTCTCCTCTTTGTCCCTCTTTCTCTCCCTTTGTCCCTCTTTCTCTCATCTTTGCCTCTCTTTCTCTCCTCTTTGTCCCTCTTTCTCTCATTTTGTCCTTTCTCTCCTCTTTGTCCCTCTTTCTCTTCCTCTTTGTCCCTCTTTTTCTCCTCTTTGTCCCTCTTTCTCTTCTCTTTGTCCCTCTTTCTCTTCCTCTTTGTCCCTCTTTCTCTCCTCTTTGTCCCTCTTTCTCTCCTCTTTGTCCTCTCTTTCTCTCCTCTTTTTCCCTCTTTCTCCTCTTTTCTCTCCTTTTCTCTCTCCTCTTTGCCTCTCTTTCTCCTCTTTGTCCCTCTTTCTCTCCTTTGCCTCTTTGTCCCTCCTTCTCTCCTCTTTCCAGTCATTCACCTTCATCATTCATCGTCATCATCTTCACCATTTATCTGACCTTTTTTTTTTTACGTTCCTCCATCTTTTCCTAATTATTTCACGTTTCTTTTCTTTCTTTCCCTTCTTGATCTCATCGTGCTCGGCTTCATTCGCCTACTTCCTCTCTTTCGCCTCTTCCGTCTTCTTTCTTTCTCTTTATCATCTCCTCACTCTTTTTTTCCACTTTTTTTATCTTCCTCCTTATCTTTTGCTCCTCCTTCCTCTTACTTCTTCTCCTTATTTTTTTTCTCTTTCTCCTTATCTGTTTCGCCTCCCTCTTATTATCTTCTCCTCCTCCTTCTTATCTTTTCCTCCTCCTCCTCCTTCTTATCTTTTCCTCCTCCTCCTCCTTCTTATC
>JACEEZ010023867.1:165481-217981 GCA_016584305.1 Chionoecetes opilio | reverse complement strand
CTCTCTCTCTCTCTTCTCTCTCTCTCTCTCTCTCTCTCTCTCTCTCTCTCTCTCTCTCTCTCTCTCTCTCTCTCTCTCTCTCTGTTTAAAAGCTCCGCCTCAATCACTCGCACACAAGCATTTTTTTTCCCTTTCTTTTTTTACAAAGACAAAAATGAGTGGTCGACAAAAGCGATGAAATACGACACATTTAATCCTTAGTGGTGGGCCGGTGTGTTTTTGTTTCCTTTTTTTTTAATCCTCGTGATGAAATAAAAGAATACCTGAATATAGTTTTATCTTTTATGTGTATTTGGAATTTGCATGAGAGAGAGAGAGAGAGAGAGAGAGAGAGAGAGAGAGAGAGAGAGAGAGAGAGAGAGAGAGAGAGAGAGAGAGAGAAGAGAGAGAGAGAGAGAGAGAGAGAGAGAGAGAGAGAGAAACTAGCTGCAGGATGGAAAGCATTTTTATTCGCTGTGCAAGAATGAGTTAGATAGTGGCAGAATTTATTGGTGGGGAAAAAACATTGAAAAAAAGGAAGATATAAAGTTGAAGAGCAAACACACACACACACACACACACACACACGCACACGCACACGCACATGCACATGCACACATGCATACATGCATACATACGCAAGACAAATACTTGATGAAAAGTGGCAATATTGAGTAATAAGTCATGATGAATCTTAAGAGAGACTTATTTCACAGCAATATAATTTAATAATGGAAAATTTCAACAGTAAAAGCATAAACATCACAACACAGTTCATACCACATCAAAGAAAACTGAACAAAAAAAATAACTGATCACTTCAATAGCAAGTAGATAAAGTTAAACAGGATTTCAGTAGTAAAATCATAAAAATCTCAAAACTTTCATACCACAGAAAACAAAACATGGTATAGAAAACTACATAGAAAGAAACTGACCACTTCAATACCAAGCAGATAAAGTAAAACAGGATTTCGGTAGTTAAATCATAAAATTGCAAAACTGTTCATACGACGCAAGAGAAAACACAAAACAGAAAACTACATAGAAAAAAAAGTTCTGGTCAATTAAGGGCTTAAATACAAAGTAGATAAAGTAATGTAAATAAAGGGTATGTAAAGTATGTATAAAGAATGTAAAATAATGTAAATAAAGGGAATGTAAATGGTAAGCAGGAATGTAAACAAAGGCCAGTGGTGGATGAGGCTTTAAATCAATACTCATTACACAAGCCCGGAGTGTTGATGACCAATTACCATCAGTTACAATGTCAACAAATATCGCAAAATGCATCACCACATTAGACCTTAACACTAACTAACAATAACAATGCACTAATAACCAATACACTTAACACTAACAATAAGGATAATAATTGGATACTGAGGACACTGTAGTACACACTAAGGGTTAAAATTTCCTTACATAGCTTTTCAAAATAATTAAAACTATGCTTCTTACATAACAATCCTAAAAGTACCAATTATAAAGCCATTGAAAGTACACAACATTAGCCTTTATTTGAATCATACGTAATGCCTTTAATGCCTTTCAACAACTCCTTACACAACCAATTAAGAAAAATCAAGGTGTACATAACAGTCACTTGAATACCAGGTAAAGCAATAGTTATTAATGATACATAAAATTATACTCTCATTCAACCTTAAGTAGTATTTGTCGGTGGCGCACACTACATAGGGTTGAGATATCTATATAGCTCATCCAAAACAGCTTAAACTATGCATCTTACATATATAATTATCCCGGGAGTACTAATTTCAGCTATTCAAAGTAATACACAACATAAGCCTGTAATGGACTTGTTTACTCTACTTGAAGTAACGATAGATAAAAAGTCTTCATAGTATATGGCAGTGAGGTTGAAATTTCTGTGACCAGTATTTTTTGATGATACAGCCAATTTAAGTGCTGAACATTTTTGTCCAATAAAACGAGTGGAGCCATGTTGTCTTGCATTACCCCTACTACGGCAAAATAGCCAGTCGTCCTCCTTCAAGTGATGTGGTAGATTTTCACAGTGTTTTTGAATATCTAAGTTGTAGTTTATAGAGAAGAGGGGTTTATGAAACTCTCGTCTACCGGATTTCTTGTCGCCGTCGGTTAATAGGTTGATTTCTTGTCGCCGTCGTTTAATAGGTTGATTTCTTGTCGCCGTCGGTTAATAGGTTGATTTCTTGTCGCCGTCGTTTAATAGGTTGATTTCTTGTCGCCGTCGGTTAATAGGTTGATTTCTTGTCGCCGTCGGTTAATAGGTTGATTTCTTGTCGCCGTCGGTTAATAGGTTCGTGTTCCATTTTTCACGTCGTCGAGTGTTCCTGTTTTCCACGACAGTTCTAGCAGCATGCCTACCACTACATCATCAAGCTGTATATTGTTCATTTTAATTCATACATTGCAAGCTGGTAATAGCCTAATAAGCATATTTTGGTAAGGTGCATATTTTCATTGTGTTTGCTGCTGCCGCTTCTAAGAGATTTTGAAGCTTAGCCAGCGGGCGTGAATGTGTCTCAAAGCGCCTACACCTGTCCTTGAGGGTTTTAAAGGGTGAAATATAAGTAGGTACCAAAATTTGAATGGATTTTGAAAGACAATTCGTGGTATTAACGGAGGAATTCAAAGGACATATCATGGACTATCAAAAGTGGTTACGCGCACGCGCACGCGCACGCGCGCACACACACACGCGCACACACCACCACACACACACACACACACACACACCACACACACACACACACACACACACACACACACACACACACTTCTTTTTTTGAAATCTGGAGACTAATTTTCACGAAAAGATTATTGGGTGATACTGATGGTGATGGGATGGTATGATGTTGAGGGTAAAGTTAAGATGCATGCATACGCTATGCTGCGCATGGCCTTGGTGCTCATCTCCGTCGCATTAGCTTTTGAGCCTGTGGTGGGTGAGAACCCGTTACCCGGGAGGGCCAGTGTGACATCTGGATTACCACAGTTACCTTCCCCAGGTTTCCTCAGGTACTCATTTATCAACCCCGAAAGGAAGGAAGAACAGCTGTTAGGGCTGGCCGCCGACTTGCCCTGGACCGGATTCGAACCTGAACCCGCAGATTCGTATCTAGGCGCGCTAGCCACTACACCACGGAAGCGACAAAAGATCCACAGGTCCCACCGAGACTCGAACTCGGATCTCTGGATTCAAAGTCCAGGGTGCTAACCATTACACCATGGGACCGATGAGATGATGTTGACAAATGATGTTGAAGAGGATCCTATTATTGGTTGATGCCCCTAACACTTCCTGGTGATTGGCTGAGTGTAATTATATTAATACTCTTATATACCAATACTTTCATAATACACACACACACACACACACACACACACACACACACACACACACACACACACACACACACACACACACACACACACACACACACACACACACACACACACACACACACACACACACACACACACACACACACACACACACACACACACACACACACACACACACACACACACCATCAATTCATTTCTTGTCGTCGTACAATTAGCGATAAATGCAAGGACATAACCGCCACATCAACAACTCTTAGAATACTTGCACATATTTTATGGAGAATAAGGGAAATGCTGTCCCTTTTACCCAGATGTTATGAAAGATAAGTGGTAAGATAAATAAGATTGAAGATCGGTGGTAACTCCTATATCGAGTTAGTAATTCACTGTCTATTCTTCCTCCTCGTCCTCGTCCTCCTCGTCCTCCTCCTCCTGCTCTTCCTCCCTTACCTGCGTCTAATCTTGGTCCGGCGGGGCTTGAATTATGTGCATGAATAGGCTAGTGGAAGGTACTCGCACCACTCCTGTATTCCAGCAAGATTGAGGGTGGTGTAGGTGGAGTGGCAAGGAGGAACACCAGGAGGAGGAGGAAGAGGAGTGAAAGGAAGAGGAAGAGGAGTGAAAGGAAGAGGAAGAGGAGTGAAAGGAAGAGGAAGAGTGAAAGGAAGAGGAAGAGGAGTGAAAGGAAGAGGAAGAAGAGTGAAAGGAAGAGGAAGAAGAGTGAAAGGAAGAGGAAGAAGAGTGAAAGGAAGAGGAAGAAGAGTGAAAGGAAGAGGAAGAAGAGTGAAAAGAAGAGGAAGAGGAGTGAAAAGAAGAGGAGTGAAAGGAAGAGGAAGAGGAGTGAAAGGAAGAGGAAGAGGAGTGAAAGGAAGAGGAAGGGGAGTGAAAGGAAGAGGAAGAGGAGTGAAAGGAAGAGGAAGAAGAGTGAACTGAAGAGGAAGAAGAGTGAACTGAAGAGGAAGAAGAGTGAAAGGAAGAGGAAGAAGAGTGAAAGGAAGAGGAAGAAGAGTGAAAGGAAGAGGAAGAAGAGTGAAAGGAAGAGGAAGAAGAGTGAAAGGAAGAGGAAGAAGAGTGAAAGGAAGAGGAAGAAGAGTGAAAGGAAGAGGAAGAAGAGTGAAAGGAAGAGGAAGAAAGAGGGGAAAGGAAAGAGGAAGAAAGGAAGGAGGAAGTAAAAGGGAAAAGAGGAAGGGGAAATGAGGAGTAAAAGGAAAGGGGAAAAGAGGATGAGGAGGGGAAAGGAAGAGGAAGAGGATGAGGAGTGAAAGGAAGAGGAAGAGGATGAGGAGTGAAAGGAAGAGGATGAAGAGTGAAAGGAAGAGGAAGTAGGGAGAGTGAAGGAAGAGGAAGGGGAGAGGAGTGAAGGAAGAGGATGAGGAGTGAAAGGAAGAGGAAGAGGAGTGAAGGAAGAGGAAGAGGAGAAAGGGGGAAAGGAGTGGAAAGGAAGAGGAAGAGGAGTGAAAGGAAGAGGAAAGGAGGAAAAAAGGGTAGTGAAAGGAAGAGGAAGAGGAGGGGAAAGGGAAGAGGAAAGAGGGGTAAAAAGAGGAGAGAGAATTAAAAGGAGAGGGCAAGAAGATTTTGGAAAGGACGAGGAAGGGAAAGGGAAGAGGAAAAAGGGGTTCAAAAAGTTGACAAGCCATTAAAACACTGAACAGTTGGATGTTTCCTTGCCAAAAACAGTTTGAAAAAGGGAAAGGAAAGAATAATCAAAATGCTTTCTAGTTCAGTTTGTCAAGATTTGGGATATAAGAACTCCCAAAATTGTGATGGTTTTAACCTTTACACAACAAACCACACACACACAACACACGCACACGCACACAACCCCCCAGGGCCCCCCCACACCACACACACAACCCCCCCCCACACACACACACACCGCACCACATACACCACACACACCACACACAACTCCTCCCCCACACACAACCCCCCACACAAACCCCCCCCCCCACCAACAACCCCCCCCCACACACAAGTAGAAAAAAAGGGTAGTATGAGTGACAGAACCTCCCCATTGGACCGGGTGTAGGCCCTTACCCTTCCCCTTTTGAACACGCAGTACATTCCCATTCCAAGGAGCTTAGAAATCGTCTCAAAGGACTTATTTCCACCTTGAGACCGCGTGAGCTTCTTCCCCTTACGAGTGGCTTAGGCTTTAAAGGGCAGGTAGCTAGGGCTTAAGAGGCTTAGGTAAGGCTATATAGGCTGGTGGTGGGTTAGTGTTAATGGTGGGTTGGGAGGCTTTTTTTTTATAGGTTGGAAACTGTGTGGGTAAGGAGGTAATAAGGGTTTTGTGAAGGTTGGATTGGTGGTTAGGGACTAGGAGAGAGAGGGAAATGCGGTAGTTATGATGTATAGATATAAATGGGAAAGGAAGGAGAGAGGAATTGAGAGAAAGAGAGTAAGAGAGAGAAATAAAAGTGAAAGGAAGAAGAGAGGAATTGAGAGAAAGAAGAGAGTAAGAGAGAGAGAAAGAAAAGGGAAAAAGAATTGAAAAAGGAAAGGAATAGATAAAAGGGAAAGGAAGGAGAGAGGAATTGAAGAGAAGAGAGAAGAGAGAGAAAAATATAACTGGGAAAGGAAGAAGAGAGGAAAAAATTTAAAGAGAAAAAGAGGGGATGAATTGAAGAGGAAGGAAGATGGGATGTGTTAAATGCAGTTTAGTGTGGGAAAGTAGAGGGGGAAAGTAAAGAGGAGGGAAAGAGGGATATTTTTGTGTGGGGGGGGGGGTATGTACTATGATACCTTTCCTCGTTGTGGATTTTTGGGGTGAGACCTTGTAGCCCTCTTCTCTCTCTCCTCTCTCTCCCTCTCCTCTTCCTCTCTCCCTCTTCCTCTCTCTCTCTCTCTCTCTCTCTCTCTCTCTCTCTCCTCTCTCTCTCTCTGCCCTTTTTTATGCTTTCTCTTCTCTTCCGTTGATTTGTTTTCTGTATGACTTTTTCTTGTTTTTTTTTACTCATTTTTTTTCTCTCTCTCTCTCTCTCTCTCTCTCTCTCTCTTCTCTCTCTCTCTCTCTCTCTCTCTTTTCTCTCTCTCTCTTTTCTTTTCCTCCCCTCTTTTCCCCTTTCTCTCTCTCTTCTCTTCTCTCTCCTTTTTTTCTATCTTTCCTTATCGTACACTTTTATCGTCACTATTTCCTTTCCTTTTTTTCCTTTTCGCCTCTTCCTTCCTTTCAAGTCTCATTGTTTCACCTCTATAATCTTTCCATTCCTTCTCCCTCATATATTTCCCCTCATCCACTTTTCCCCTTATCCACTTTGCCCCTTATCCACTTTTCCCCTCATCCACTTTTTCCCCTCATCCCCTTTTTCCCTTCATCCGTTTTCCCCTCACCCACTTTTCCCATCATCTACTTTCCCCCTCATCATTCGTTTTCCCCTCATCCGTTTTTCCCCTCGTCCACTTTTTCCCTTCATCCACCTTTTTTCCCTCATCCGTTTTCCCCCTCATCCACTTTTCCCCTTACCCGTTTCCCTCGTCCCCTTTTTTCCCCTCCACTTTTTCCCTAATCCTTTTTTCCCCCCCATCCGTTTTTCCCTCATCCACTTTTTCCCTTCATCCACCTTTTTTCCCTCATCCGTTTTCCCCTCATCCACTTTTCCCCTTATCCGTTTCCCTCGTCCACTTTTTCCCCTCATCCACCTTTTTTCCCTCATCCGTTTTCCCCTCATCCACTTTTCCCCTCATCCGTTTTCCCCTCATTTTATCCCTCGTCTTTTTCTATTCTTCCCACCCGCTTGAGAGGTTGAAAAAAGAGGTTGAGCTTGAGAGGTTCTGGTAGTCAAATTCCCAAGGCTTTTAACTCCTTCAAGATATAAGTTTTTTTCTGTCTCTCTTTTCTCATCTTCAAATTTTTCTTCCTTCCACCACGACCCAGCAGACCCACACATGCCTTCCTTTATTACCCTCTCTTCTTTACTCTCCTCTCCTCCCCTCCCTTCTCTCTTCTTTCCTCCTCTCTTCCCTTCTCTTCTCCTCCCCTCTTCTTTCTTTCCCTTCTCTCTTCTTTCCTCCCCTCTCCTTCCTTCCTCCCCTTCTTTCTTTCCTTCCCTTCATTCTTTACCTCTATCTTTCGTCCGTGGTTTCTCAAGCTTGCTACTCAGCCGCCACAATTGTTTTTTTTTTTATCACAAAGGACTGGCCAAGGGAAAAAAACACACAAAGAAGAACAAAAAGCCCTCTCTGGTCTTCTAATACATTCAGTTTTTTGTTTTTTTCTTATCAAGTTTTGTCTTCTTGTTTTCACCATGTTTATTTTTCGATTTTGTTTCGACGTTGTCAATTTTTTTCTTTTCTATTTTGTATCGTATTTTATTTTTGGGATTTTTTTGTATTACGATTTTTCTCCCCCATTTTTTTTTTCTCCTTTCTTTCTCTTTCTCTTTCTCTTTCTCTTTCTCTTTCTCTCTCTCTTTCTCTCTCTCTTTCTCTCTCTCTTTCTCTTTCTCTTTTTCTCTCTTTCTCTCTTTCTCTCTCTCTCTTTCTCTCTCTTTCTCTTTCTCTTACTCTCTTTCTCTCTTTTTCTCTCTTTCTTTCTCTTTCTCTCTTTCTCTTTCTCTTTTTCTCTCTCTCCAAGGCAGCTACAATCTTCCCCTCCACCTGGCCACTCTTCAGTCACTCCCACTCCCTCCGCTCTCCTTCATTCTTACATCGCCACTCCATCATCATCTCTCCACTTTTTCTGCTCTCTCTCCTCCACTTTTTACGCTTCCATTCTTCCTAAACCCGAAAAAAATATATTGCCCCATCTTTTTATTAAACTTTTTATCGTGCCATTAATATTTGTACAAGATATTTTAAGTATTATGAACGCATCGTTATTCTTTTTTTAGATGTTCTTGCATCATTTTTTTCCGTTTTTTCTTTTTTTTTATCATAATAGTATTCTTGAGTGGTCTTAAATCTCACAGTTCTTTTTTTTTTTTTTTCTTTTTTCTCGCCCTGTTTTGCTTTTCCTTATCATTATTATTTTATCTTTATTATTATTCCTTTGTTTTTCTTATTCACATTCAATATTTCTTTCATCCTCCATTCTTTTTCTTTCTTTAATTCTTTCATCTTCATTCCTTCCCTTCCTCACCCTTATATCTTCCTCCTTATTTACTTTTTCATCTCATTTACATGCTTCATTCTTCCTTCTTTATTATCATTATCTTTTATCATTATCATTATCTTTTACACTTACTTTATTTCATCTTCCATTACTCTTTTTTCCTATCCTTCATTCACAGACACCTTCCTTCACTCCCACCAATCCTTCCTATTTCTTCTCTTATTATCTCTCCTATCACTTTATTTTGTCCTATCTATCTTTGTTTTCCCTTCTCCTACCTATTTATCTTCCTTCCTTCACCTTGCTTTACCTCCCGGCCTTCCAATGGTCTGATATTTTTTTCACCTTCATTTACACTCCACGCTCTTAAAATTGCTTTCCTGTTATGTCTTCTCTTCTCTTCCTCTTACTTGTTTAATTTTGTATCCTTCCTCTACGCTCCTCTTAAAATTATTTCCTGTCTTCTTGTTCTCTTCCTCTTACTTGTCATATTTTTGTAGCCTACATTTACACTCCTCACCTTCTTAAAATTCTGTCCTGTCTTCTCTTTCTCTTCCTCTTGCAACTGTCTTACACTTCAAACAGTCTATCTTTATTTTCCCCTTTTCCCCATCTGCCCACTTTCAAACCTCTCTCTCCTCTCTCTTTTCTCTTCTCTCTCCTCATCTGCCTCTCTCTTCCCTCCTCTCTCTCTCTCTCTCTCTCTCTCTCTCTCTCTCTCTCTCTCTCTCTCTCTCTCTCTCTCTCTGCCTCACACTTCGACCACTCTCTCTTTTCTCTTGCAATGCATCGTTTCACTCCTGCTTTTTTACTTTTCCCTCGGCCAGGATGGAGGTTGAAGGATCAGCTGTGTGCGTTGGCAAGCTAATGAGTCCCGAACGTGAGTGAGTTGAGTCTTGGGGTGGTGGTGGTGGTGGTGGATGGTGGTGGTGGTGGTGAGGGGTGGTGGTGGGGGGGTGGGGGTTGTGGTGGTGGGGGTTGTGGTGGTGGGGGGGTGGGGGTGGGGGGGTGAAGGGGATGGTGGTGGGGGAGGGGATGGTGGTGGGGGTGGTGGTGGAGGGGATGGTGGTGGTGGTGGGGGAGGGGATGGTGGTGGGGGTGGGGGAGGGGATGGTGGTGGGGGGGGGGGGGGTTGTGGTGGTGGGGGGGGATGGTGGTGGTGGTATGAGGCAAGGAAAAAGGTGCTATAATTTTTTTTTTTTTATTTTTTTTTTTTTTTTTTTTTTTTTTATTGAGGTGAAAATAAAAAATTGGATGGTGGGATAATTTGTCTGTATCCTTCCTTCCTTGTTCTCCTTCTATTAATGGTGGTGATGTTCGTGATGCTTCTTTGTATTGGAGAAAAAAAGATGAGTTTGTCTGTCACGATCGGGGCGAGAGTATGGCTTCCGTTTGGCATTGAACATTCCTTTTCCTTTCCTTCTTCCTCTTCCTCCTCCGTGTAGGAGCAATAGTAGGAGCTAACTAGAGTCCAACCTAATGCCAGGACTCATTTAATTACCTCTCTGATTGACAATAGATATGCTTAACACTAAAAAGAAGAATGTGTGCACTACAAAATAGTACACACACACACACGCACACACGCACGCACGCACACACACACACACACCACACCACACACGACACACGCGCACAACACTGGCCACAAACAAACACGAACCCCAACACACACACCAGCACACACCACACTACACCACCCCTCCGGCATACTCTTTGGGCGCGCTTTGTGATAAACACGTGCCTTTGGAAGTGCCTTCGCGCAAGTTTCAGGTTACTCCTTCTACGTCTTTTACCTCCTCCTCCTCCTCCTCATCTCTCTCTCGCTCTTCTCTCTTCTCTCTGGTTCTCTCTCTTCTTTTGCATAAATGTCGCCTTATATTCCTATTTTTGTTTTCCCTTTCTTTCTGTTACTTCCCTTTTTTTTATATCTCTCACTACTCCTCTCTCTCTCTTCTCTCTCTCTCCTCTCTCTCTCTCTCTCTCTCTCTCTCTCTCTCTCTCTCTCTCTCTCTCTCTCTCTCTCTCTCTCTGTAGTCTTGTTTCGGTGGGTATAATCATACGTAAACTCCATCCTCTCTCTCTCCTCTCTCTCTCTCTCTCTCTCTCTCTCTCCTCTCTCTCTCTCTCTCTCTCTCTCTCTTCTCTCTCTCTCTCTCCTCTCCCTTGCTCTCACACCAGGCAGGTCTTGAGAAAAATCGGACGAGAAAAATGGGATCTGACTGGCGAACGAACAAGGAGGAAAAAGAGATGGAGAAAGAGAAGGGGAATCTGAAGTGAATGTTGAGTAAGAGAGAGAGAGGGGAGAGGAGGAGAGAGAGAGAAAAGGAGAGAGAGGGGGAGAGAGAGAGAGAGAGAGAGGAGAGAGATTTGAGGTGAATGTGATTGGTGCGGCTGTCGGCTTTGGTGGATGAAGATTAGGTGGGAGCATCCATTCACTCTCTCTTTCTCTCTCTTTTCTCTCTCCCCTTTTCTCTTCTCTCTCTCTCTCTCTCTCTCTCCTCTCTCTCTCTCTTTTTCTCTCCCACGCCCACCTTTGTCTGGTTCTCTGATATTAGGCTTGTGGTTATTATGTATTTAGGGGGCGTAGCGGTGTGTGCGATTTGTTTTTTTTGAGGTTTTTGCGTAAGTCTTTTGAGTGTTTTTTTCCTCTCTCACACACACGCGCGCACACACACACCCCACCCCCACACACACCACACACACACACACACCACACCACACACACACACACACACACACACACCCCACACAACACACACACACACACAACCACACACACAACACACAACACACACCACACACACACCACAAAACAAAAACACACACACACAACACACACACACACACCACAACACACACAACACACCACACACACACACACACACACACACACACACACACACACACACAGCTGTAGGCCTGCCTTTTTTTTTAAAGGGTTTAAACGCTTTCTCACGTCTTTTACCTCCCCCTCCTCCTCCTCCTCCTCCTGCTCTTCCTCTTCCTCTAGGTTTTCTCGCTTCTTTTGTTGCATAAATGTGCTTATATTCACTATTATTGTGTTTTCCCTTTCATTATCAGTTACTTCCCTTTTTTTTTTTCTCCCCTCTCTCTCTCTCTTTTCCCCTCTTCTCTCTCCTCTCTCCTCTCCTCTCTCTCTCTCTCTCTCTCTTCTCTCTCTCTCTCTCTCTCTCTCTCTCTCTGTAAGTCTTTTTTTGGGGGGTTGAAATTAAAATTTCATAAACGTAAACTCCATTCCTCTCTCTCTCCTCTCTCTCTCTCTCTCTCTCTCTCTCTCTCTCTCTCTCTCTCTCTCTCTCTCTCTCTCTCTCTCTCTCTCTCTCTCTCCCCTTGGCTCTCACACCAGGCAGGTCTTGAGAAAAATCGGACGAGAAAAATGGGATCTGACTGGCGAACGAACAAGGAGGAGGAAAAAGAGATGGAGAAAGAGAAGAGAATCTGAAGTGAATGTTGAGTAAGAGAGAGATCGAACGAGTGAGAAGAGAGAGAGAGAGAGGAGGAGAGAGAAAAGAGAGAGAGAGAGAGAGAGAGAGAGAGAGAGAGAGAGGGGAGATTTGAGGTGAATGTGTTTTGGTGCGGCTGTCGGCTTTGTGTGGATGAAGATTAGGTGGGAGCATCCATTCACTCTCTTTCTCTCTCTCTCTCTCTCTCTCTCTCTCTCTCTCTCTCTCTCTCTCTCTCTCTCTCTTCTCTCTCCCACGCCCACCTTTGTCTAGTTCTCTGATATTAGGCTGTGTTATTATGTATTTTATGGGGCGTAGCGTGTGTGTGCGATTTGTTTTTTTATGTGGTTTTGCGTAAGTCTTTTGAGTGTTTTTTTTCCTCTCACACACACACACACACACACACACACACACACACACACACACATGCTGTAGCCCATGCCAAGCGCACAATCACAGAGGTCAAACGCGTGTATGCACTCCTTTACGAGGCCGTGTATGTTTGCGTGCACGCCACAACGCACGCAAGTCTGATTTCCACGCTGCCATGCCGTCACTCAAGACACGCACACATGCACGCACTCAACCACCTGCGCATGCAAACACTCAATCTGACACACACACAGACACGCAGACACAACACAGACACAGACACACACACACCTATGCCTGTCCATTCAATGTCAGTGAAGCAAAAATTTAGGTTATGTAATCACTGCCTTTTACGGTCGTGTTCATTCAAGTCTTTCTTTACGCTTTATAAAACGTGTGTGATTTATTTAGTGTTTATATAGACCATCTTTGATACTTCCCTACTTACTGTGTGTTGTTTACGTACCTCTCTTGAAGTCCTACAAATACTACTCTTTTTCTTAGTCTTTTTATCAATGTCACGTTATAATGAACCTTTCTCTGTCTTAGAGGTAGGTTAATGCATTGCCCACATGTATATATTATATTTGATTTTATTTAGTACTTAAGTTAACTCCCTCATGTATGTGTGTCATGTTGTTTTCCTGTATGCCTCCGGGTGAAAATATGATTATATTATTATTATTATTATTTATTTCACGTTCTGGCATAGTGCTGAAACTAAGAAAAAAGTATATGAATGCAACTTATCTCGCATTTAGTAACTGTTAACTTGAGAGCACGAAGGGCCGTACTTCCCATTGTTAACTGTACAGAACAATTAGGATTTCATCACTTTCTCTGAACTCATTGAACCACTGACCTCCACACCTCTACTCTTCTCTTCTCTTCCGTTATCTTGCATCTGGCGTGTAACTTTTGTATTTCTCTCTCTCTCTCTCTCTCTCTCTCTCTCTCTCTCTCTCTCTCTCTCTCTCTCTCTCTCTCTCTCTCTCTCTTCTCTCTCCCATCTCTCTCTACCCGCCAGGGTGGCGCGGTTGGTAGAATCACGGACTGGTGTTGCAGAGTCCCTGCGCCATTCGGTCAGCGGTTCGAGTCCACCAAACTCATCCTGGTGTGGTGGCGCTTTGTACAGTCAATAACCTTGTAGTTGGTACTTGCAAAGTGTCTAGATAGGATCAAAGTATCTTATTTTATCTTCTCTCTCTCTCTCTCTCTCTCTCTCTCTCTCTCTCTCTCTCTCTCTCTCTCTCTCTCTCTCTCTCTCTCTCTCTCTCTCTCTCTCTCTCTCTCTCTCTTTGTGTGTGTCGCACATACTTATCACTTATCAATAAGCACTTTGCTCGGTCATGTTCCCTCTCCTAGCGTCGATGTGTGGCGCAAAGCTTTCATATTTTTATCGGGGTGAACGTGGCAGTAAATCATGAGTCAGGAAAGTCTGGGAAATGACAAGTGTTCCAGCTGGCAAGTCCCCGCGGCTGTTCATGCGTGGAGACTCCGTGGCTACGTTACGAGGCACACACGGCTCTACCTGCCCCCGTTACTCCCCTGTTTCGGCTGCCGCGGGCCTGTCATCACCGCTGCCCACAAAGCATGAACGACCGCACTCAATCACCGCAACGAACATTTCCCCGAGAAAGATGATTCCTTCCCTTCCGCAAATTCGCAGGTCACTAGCCGCTTTAGGATAGAAGATACCGGGACCGCGAAATTTCAGTACTGAGTAATTGTAAAGTTGAACTGAATAATTTTACGTTGAGGGAAAATGATAGAAAGGCAAATGTGAGGCAATGACAACAGTAATAATAATAATAATAGTAATTTTATTCTCACCCGAAGGCATACAGGAAAAACAATAACATAATATATAAACATGAGGGAATGAACTGTTTCGACCACAAATATCTTGGCCAATTTGATGGGTCATTTACAGTATTTGAAATGGCACGAAACAACCTCCCTCGAGCCGTGATGAGTCCCGTATCGAACGTGTCAGTTATTCCCTGTGATCGAAGTAGTTTATTATATATTAGTTTTTAACTTTTTAATTTAGTTGATTGGTGATTATTATTATTAACATATCCAATCTTTTCTTACCATGTGTTCCAGTATTGCGTGACTCCTTAATTCTCTCTCCTCTTTATTCGCTTTCACAACACCGTCAGCCCTCCGGCACCAGTGTGTAATATCATATGTAGGAGCAGAGACTTACCTCCTGCAAATTAGTATACACACACACACACACACACACACACACACACACACACACACACACACACACACACACACACACACACACACACACACACACACACACACTTACTTTTATCTTTCCGTTGATTTGTTTTTCTTTATGACTGTTTCCTTAAGTTTTATGATTTCCTTTTTTATGATTAGGGAACTCCGTAGTGTAAGGGTTAGCACGCTCGACTCACAACCGAGAAGTCCCGGGTTCGATCCCCGGGCGGAGCGAAGACAGACAGGCGGTCTTCTTAAAACCCGAGCCCCTGTCCACCCAGCAGTGAATGGGTACCGGGTGTTAGTCGGGGGTTTGTGACCCGCCTCCCTGGGTGGTGGCTTCGGCCTACACTAAACACTAAGGATGAATGATAAAATAAATTTTGTTTATACACACCACCACACACACACACACACACACACACACACACACACACACACACACACACACACACACACACACACACACACAAGCGTTCAGTACGTATGTAAGGCAAAATCATTATAATTTCGCAATATACAGTCAAAATATTTTCCTACATAGTATATCAAAACACGGAGTAATACAACCACTGATCTATGATATTAATAATTATGGAATCTGAGCTGCTTTGATCAGAACTCATTAACTTGGATGGCTTTGTAAATATATACTATGCATATTTACAAAGCTCTTAATCTTTTTCAGTCTCAATTTTGCTGTCAGTATGTTTTTATGAATTCCGTGGCAGCATTTCTCGACACTGAATCAAAAGGCAAGGTTTACTCTAGCGCGTGTGTGTCTACTCGATCATTGGTCTTTGTCAATACACAACAGGTGTTCAAACGGGGAGAGAGAGAGAGAGAGAGAGAGAGAGAGAGAGAGAGAGAGAGAGAGAGATAAGATAAGATTTTCATCCTATCTAGACACTTTGCAAGTACCAACTACAAGGTTATTGACTATACAAAGCGCCGCCACGTCAGCACGAACTAGGCGGACTCGAACCGCTGACCGAATGCACAGGGACGCTGCACATTGCAAGCTCATGTCTCTACCAACCTTGCCACCCTGACGGGCAGAGAGAGAGAGACATACTTTCTAACTATATAGCTGTGTGGCAATACCTGTTTATTCACGCACTTCTGGATGCTTCAAGTCCCTCTCTGTCTTCCTTCCTTCCTTCTCAGTAATTTCAAACACAACAATAAACTGATCCATAAACCTTTAGGGAGCTTCCGCATTTACTATAAATCTATATTATAACTACTATACTACTACTACTACTACTATACTACTACTACTACTACTACTACTATACTACTACTACTGCTACTATACTACTACTGCTACTATACTACTACTACTGCTACTATACTATACTACTACTACTACTATACTACTACTACTGCTACTATACTACTACTATACTACTACTACTACTACTACTAATTATCTATTATAACCTGGAATTGCTCTGCGTCTCGGCCCCATTTTTTGTATTATTTACCTCATCCTCGTGTTGGCGCATGACACTGTGGCCTTTACACACACACACACACACACACACACACACACACACACCACACCAACACAACACGACACAACACACACCACACCACCACAGACACACACACGCGCACCACGACAGACTGAAGACGCATCAAGCACGCACAGGACGGACACATCAACGCTTAACCAACACCACACCGCCAGACACAGCCACGCCACACTGACCATACAATACACACACACACACACACACACACAGACACAGACACAACCACAGACACAGTAAATGACAGACAAGTATCACTATGTGATGCTTACACACCACACTAACCAGCCTCCCACGCATTCTACAACAGGACTGGGAAGGAGAAGGGAAGGACACAGGAGAGTACGAGGAGACAGAGGACAGGTAGAGACAGGGGAAGGACGAGGATAGACCAGGCAGCGGAGGGAGGCACAGGGGACAGGACGTCGAGACGGGTGATGAGAAGTGAGCTAAATGGGGAGGAGGGATAGGACGGGAGGGGGAAGGCAGGGGACGGGGTGAGAAAGGTGGGGGAGTGGATAGCCAAATAAACAATTAACACGAACCACCATAACTGCCTCTTCTCTTATTATACATTATTATATTATTATATTATTATATTATTATATATTATACATTATTATAAAAGTATTTATTATAGGATCACACCTTGAGTTTACTTATGTATATTTTGTTTACTGTATAAACTAATGTGTTGGTTATATATGGGAATTTAGATTTATGTTTATTTATATAAATTATTTAAGACTATAAAATATGACGTCTTAAGGTTTAAAATATATACTAGCACAGGTCTGTACAAGAGCCTCGGCTCAACGGACCTGGTCCTCAGATATACTGTATGTACTGTAAATATATTTGTTTAACAATTGTAACAAGAGGTCAATAAATATATCAAAATATCAATACATCTCCTGCCGCAGCATTCCTTGCATCCATCCACACCTTCATCTCTTTTTGGACATGTGTATAGCTTATCACCGTGTGTGTGTGTGTGTGTGTGTGTTATTCACCCATGATCTTGTCCACGCGAGCTGGCTCGCGATCGCCAGCTTTCACCCCCTCCGTGCGAGCTTGGAGCTCATTATTACCGATTTTTGGGCAATGCTGGGACCTCACACACCACACACTCCCATCCCCTTGCTCAAGGGGGACAGTAACCGTCCGAATATGTCAGTGAAAAATCCCCGGGAGCACGAGGATTCGAACCGCCTACCCACAGAATGGGAGCTAGTCACGTTATCAACCTGACCATCGCGCGGTGTGTGTGTGTGTGACTGTGTGTGTTTTGGTTCCCTGATCAGTCAAAGTCACGAAATCAGGAGACCACACACACACACACACACACACACACGCGCGCGCATACACACACACGCACACGCACACGCACACGCACACACACACACACACACACACACACACACACACCACCTTTAATCTCAGCTCGGCGTCCCCTCAGTCTTTGGAGTTTCCCGTGGAGTGTTTTCTGTTGCAGCCATGTTTAAGGGTCTCATGGCGTAGCGGGGCGGAAGGGGGCGGGAGCTTTAAGAGCATCCTTACCGTGACCTGCTATCCTCTCCTTGGCAGCCGGAAGGAAGGTCATTGAGGTCATTGTGACACACGACTTGTTCATCCTGTGTATAAGGTTTTTTTTTCCTTTGACACTGAAGACTTTTTAAGTAAACATTTCTATCGAGCATTTTTATTTCAAACATTTTGATCTCGTGCTGCCTGAAGATTCCCCTTGCAATTTTTCCTTCAGTAATTTAATAACTGAACAGATGCGTATAAAGCTTATAAAAGAGTGTCCTTTTGAATTAATTGTTGTGGTGGACAGGATTATTTTTCAGGCCATTTAACCTAACTGGTACAATGCCCTCCTTACCTTTTTTGTACATATATATTTTGCTATCTAAAATTTACTCTTATTTTAAAGTGTTCTAAATGTTATCTATTTGCTATCTGAACTTTACTCGTGCGTGTAAGTGCATTCGATGTTATGATAAGAGATAATATAATTTATGTAGGAGATAATATATATAGATAATTTATAGTGAATGTATCTAGAACTTAGGAAGAAGATTGACCCCTAAATAAAATCTAGCACGAGTATTTTTTAGAACCTAGCTTAGGGATTCAAGAGCAAACATGACATGACGAGCAATATAATGACAATCTGTCAAATATTCACTGAACTACAAACGCAAAAAACCTGCTTTATTTTATTTATTAATCATGTAGTATCTGTGTAGGTATTAATAGTAAGGATGTTTTTCTTTTTATTTTAGGTAAGTACCACAGCGGCGTTACGGAAGCACCAGTCGCCAATGCAGCACGCAAAGAATCATTGTAGATGTCTGGTAAGTCAATACAAACAATGTGTATAGTTTCACATAAAAAAAAAAATATAAAATAAGTATTACACACTTAATTGAAAACAAATAAAACAAATTGTTTAATACTTATTTTTTTTTTTTTATGTGAAACTATACAAATTGTTATTTTTTATGTAAGGTCAAACCCCATGCGATATGAGCTTTTGAATGAAAACTGTGTCACATTACATTTTTGTTTATATTACTCTCTCTCTCTCTCTCTCTCTCTCTTTCTCTTTCTCTTTCTCTTTCTCTTTTTCTCTCTTTCTCTCTTTCTCTCTTTTTCTCTTTTTCTCTTTCTCTTTCTCTTTCTCTTTCTCTTTCTCTTTCTCTCTCTCTCTCTCTCTCTCTCTCTCTCTCTCTCTCTCTCTCTCTCTCTCTCTCTCTCTCTCTCTCTCTCTCTCTCTCTCTCTCTCTCTCTCTCTCTCTCTCTCTCTCTCTCTCTCTCTCTCTCTCTCTCTCTCTCTCTCTTCTCTAAACTATTGAAGCATAGTGATCATGAATACTCTTTTTCGTGGCTGCAACTACAATGTTACTAAAGAAAGACCAGGAAGGAGGTTTCTTTGAAGTCTCCTGTCAGTAATGGTATTTTGAGTTGCGGTGAGACTCAGGTGACTCATGACTTAAATGGTCCATGACTTATATGAGGTGTGACTGAAATAAGCTGTGAGTTGAGGACCTTGAGGTGTGACTGAGGTGACTTATGACTTAAATGGTCCATGACTCATACGACCTGTGACTTGAGGTAAGGTGTGGTTGAGACGCCTTTTGTACACCGTTGAAAAGTCAGCATTCACGCCCTTTCTAATAAGGTAATAATCGTTGGGTTCTGCAGTAGAGCGTTTCAATGTATATTTATTTCTGAAGGCGTCGTTTGGAGAAGTCTGGGCTGATGGGATGGCGGGGTTCCTTTACGACTTTCCTGTGTCAACAAATCAGGATGGACAGCAGCCTTTGTATCCCCGCTAATGATCCTTTCCCCTTCTTTCTACAGAGGGATCGTTTAACACATGACTCAGTGTAGACCAGTGTTTCTTAACCTTTTTACCACCACACCCCCTTTAGTAGTTGGTCCTTGCCTTCACTTCTTCAATCAAGATATTTCAAAATAATCCTGAATCAAAGAATAACTGAGAAAATTCATGTTTTTAGCATTTTATTGTGCACATTATTCATAAACACCTTGCATATACCCAGCAGCTTTGGTTAGATCACGGTGAATGAAATACTTGGCTGCTTCCTTTTTCTCTCTTGGTTCCACGCCCCCCAGGGTAAAACCACTTGTGTAGGCAGATGGGAACTTTAACATGGCGTAAGTACTATAAATCTCATTTGTTTGATTGAAATCGGCAAAGAATTAAGTTTTACTACATGCCAGTCCTTACCAGTAACACGTGACTCAGTGTAGGTGGATGGAAATTTTAACACTGCATAAGTACGATTAATCTCATTCGTTTGAGTGAAATCGGCAAAGAATTACGGTTTACTACCAGTCCTCTTTTTTCTGGACAACTCGAAACGCACTGAACTGACTCGATACAAATTGCTCCCTCGTCCAGTTGAAATTTTGTAGCGTGTTTGCGGGGCGTGATGTACGGCGGGCTGTTCCTCTTGTTAAGTGGGTGATCTGTTGCGGGGTTCGCTGCCTTTGCCATTGACCCAGACACTCAATAGCGCAATCTTTTACCCCGCCCAAAGCACGCTGTCGAGAATACTGATGTAATTCTGGGGTTCTTGTGGTCTGAAGGCTTATCGCAGAGGTAGTAACATGCCAGACCGGTGCTGCTGAACGGAGTAATCGCTATCATCTCTGCTTCGCCGCCGGTGTCAGAGCAGACCTGATTTTTTTTTTTTTAAGGAAACTTTGTGCCACACCACCATGTATGTATGTACGTACGTACCTGAGGTGATGTGGCAACCGGTGCTTCACCTGTCACACCTGCAGCACCTGAGACTCCTCCGAGCTTCTTATCTTATCATACACAATAATGTATTACTATTGAAATGGTAGAATAAATTCGATAATTCTATACAGGTTTTATTTTATTTTTTTTTTTAGCTTTGGACTTTTGTCCTTAGTTGTACTGTTCATACACATATGTATTCTATTGATGGTTACTCGTTCGTAATCAATACATGTTTCTATTGATTAGGTCTCTTCTTCTCTGTCTCTCGCTTCTCGCTCTTCGTCCTGTCTCTCGTCTCTCCTCTCGCTCTCGCTCTCGCTCTCGCTCTCGCTCTCGCTCTCGCTCTCGCTCTCGCTCTCTCGCTCTCGCTCTCGTCTCTCGCTCTCTCTCGCTCTCGCTCTCCTCTCGCTCTCGCTCTCGCTCTTCGCTCTCGCTCTCTCTCGCTCTCGCTCTCTCGCTCTCTCGCTCTCGTCTCTCCTCTCCTCTCCTCTCTGCTCTCGTCTCCTCGTCTCTCTCTCGCTCTCGCTCTCGCTCTCGCTCTCGTCCCCTCTCTCTCCTCTCGCTCTCCTCTCTCGTCTCTCGCTCTCGCTCTCCTCTCTCTCTCTCTCTCCTCTCTCTCTCTCTCTCTCTCTCTCCTCTCTCCTCTCTCTCTCTCTCTCTCTCTATATATATATATATATATATATATATATATATATATATATATATATTCGATAATTCAACAAGTTTCTATTTATCTATTTTTCGATCATTCTACTTTTGTTTCTCTTTGTACCTTTTGGCTACTCGTTCAGCCGGCCATAAAACCGGAGCCTCAACCTGCTAGCTCGTTTATTTATTCCTCTGTTGTGACCGTTTATTAGGAACAGACGAGTTTTTGTATAGAGTTCAATCGACGGATTTACACCAGATGGCTTCGTTTTTATGTTCCCAAAGATATCTTGACCAACACCTCGACGCATTTGGTACCTCTAATTTTCCTTCTTTCTCCCTACTTAAAACCTTTAAGAGTTTTAAGCGGCATCAGTGTTTATGTTCATTTGATCTCCACAGACATATATTGCTATCATACCTTTTTTTCACGCCTTGGCAGTCTCGTATACACGGCAACCATCTTTAAAGTGCCACAAGAGGATTATACAAAACTGGATGAAAGTATATTTAAACATATTTTGTACTTAAAACCCTTACAAGGAGTATTTAGCGGCATCAGTTTTTATTTCCTTTTTATATCCACAAATAATAATATTGCTATCATACTTTTTTCGCGCCCAGTACCTTGCCTTGGTATAATATAGTTATCATTAGTTATATTATTAATTATATTAGTTTATAGTCCCATATACACGGCATCTTTAAAGCGCCACAATAGGATTAATGAAAACTGGAAGATGAAAGCAAGTAGTTTTTTTTATCCGCTGTGATCTAGAGTGCGTATATCAGACAATAGGGGTTTGTCAAGATTTAAGGACTCACCAGTCACTTGTAAGCACCAGCTGGGACCTGTAAGCACCAGCTGGGACCTGTTAGCATCAGCTGGGACCTATTAGCACCAGCTGGGACCTGTAAGCACCAGCTGGGACCTGTTAGCACTAGCTGGGACCTGTAATCACCATCTGGGACATGAGCACCAGCTGGGACCTGTAAACACCAGCTGGGACCTGTAAACACCAGCTGGGACCTGTAAGCACCAGCTGGGACCTGTTAGCACCAGCTGGGACCTGTAAGCACCAGCTGGGACTTATTAGCACCAGCTGGGACTTGTTAGCACCAGCTGGGACCTGTTAGCACCATCTGGGACCTGAGCACCAGCTGGGACCTGTAAGCACCAGCTGGGACCTGTAAGCACCAGCTGGGACCTGTGAGCACCAGCTGGGACCTATGCATGAGCGTGAACAGCGCCAGGCAGCTGCACAAGCACTAGTGACAGCTGGAAATCACAGGAGAGAAAAAAGAACACCAAGGCTGCTTGTGAATCATGTATAGAATTTAGCCTGAGGAAGGAAGGAAGATCAAAGCCTATAGGCGCTATAGGCTCCAACTTAAAAAAAAAAGAGAAAAAAGAAAAGTCATGTAGGTGTGTGGGAGAATCATAAACCATGTAATTAGTGTGTTTCATCACTGTAAGATGGTTGTAAACTGTGTGTGTATTTATTTACTATCATCATCGAGTTACAAGAACCAGGAAGAGGAATAATGTCACCTGCAAAAGCTCAGACAGAGGTAGGGAGGAGGGGAAGGGGGGTTTGAGGCCATGTGTGTTCTCTGCCTCAAACTCTTTACCGTAGTACTGAAACCCTATCGTTGCAATGGATTCTATCTTCGAAACTGTTCGTGAAGAAGGAAAGTTTAGGCATTATGATCAGAGTAATAGCCTGTGTGCATGGTGGGAATTCTTCATAGTAGCTACATACATAGTTCTTTTTGGAAGCCTTATACTTTCTGCTTTATAGGGTCTCACCTAGCGGGCTTTTTTTTTTTACTTTTTTTTTCTTTTGTTTTTTTTCCCCTAACCAATCTTTCATGATGCAAAAATAATGCTTAGGTAATTTCTCATAATTTACGCTAAGTTTCTGTTGGTGACCAGAGGCAGGTATACAGAGGGCTGGATCTAGGCCATCCAGGTCACATTACTGTCTATATATACGTCCATCCACTCCCATGCACTTACCACCCACCACACCACTCTCTCTCCACCCAACACAACGTTCTCTCACCCACCAGTACCCACCACCTCCTCCCTTGCTTTCCCCGGTCATCCCATCCGGTACTGGTACTTAGTAAGAAGACCTTCTGGCACTCTCCGCCCACCATATCTCCTCCTAGTATTTATACCTTGTGCTCTCCTTCCACCCTTCCACCCGCCAGCCTCACCCAACACCCCTCCTTCCACCCTTCCACCCGCCAGCCTCACCCAACACCCCTCCTTCCACCCTTCCACCCGCCAGCCTCATCCAACACCCCTCCTTCCACCCTCACCTAACACCCCTTCAAACAGGCATCGTAAAGGGTGACTCCACAGAACAGTTAAAGAAGCGATGGAAAGCTCTTCAGATTACGTATATAATTGTGTACCCTCAGTGCTCCTCAGACTCAAGTTATAACTCAGTGGCGTGGTCGGCGGGCCGGTGTGGTACGCATTCCTCTCAGCTCCGGTGCATTAGTCGACATTTCCATATTCATATCAGTAAAAAACGCGGCTCTTTTCTGTCGACAAAGCCAGCCATTACGGCGGGGCTGCGCGGCGACGGGGCTGACAGCGGGACTGCAGCCGCTGAATACCTACCCAGCCGCTGCCACAACCTGCCGAGGAAAAGGAAAAAAAGTAATTACTGTGTATCCCTCAGGAGGACTCGAGGGAGGGAAAAAACAGCTGCTTGGGCGCCTTGACGGTTGTGTCGGGATTATTCATGAGCGGCGCCCACGTCTTCTGGTGGGCGGCGGGCGACTGGGGGTCGCGCCCGTGATGGATGCGGGTGGCTGTTGCAGAGGTCGCGGACGGGTGGGTGGTGGTGGTGGTGGTGGGTGTGTGGTATGCTGCCCTACGGTCCACTCCCCGCTGAACAGGTTGGCTAATTGACCACCACCACCACCATCCCGATTCTGGATATGATTTTATCAGTGTTCGCTGTGACGTGGATTACCGCCACAGCCCAACGTCTGCCCGCCCTTGTATCTATGCTGGAAAGGCTTCAAGTATTTTTTATCAGTCAGTCATAAGGGGCATTCTGTAAAGCATGCCTGAATAATTCACATGATTTCAAGTTGAGGAATGAGATCGGTGCTTATCTGTTGAAGGGAGACGCCATTAAATCGAGTGTTACAGTTAATGGTGCAGTTGTCAGGCGGCGTGTGTGTGAACGGGCGCGCCGCTGACTGTTATGGGCCAGTCGTCGCGCCGCTGACAGTGTAGGAAACGAGGCGCATCCCTGCCAGTACCTGATCCACTGAATGACAAGGCGGCTCATCCGTTATTTCAATGATGGATTTCATGACTCACTAGTCTATTTTTTTTAACGAGGCGAAAATTCCATTCTATCTTAAGATCTCATGCTTAAAATTATGCATATATTTGCCTGATAATATGGTTAACTATGATAAAATACAACTGAAATTAAGAAGAACCGTACTATTCCTTCTCCTGGCATCAAATATCAGTCAGTAAGCAGTAAGGGGTCAGGATTTCTCGCCTCATTAAAAAAAATGGACTATACTTACCTGGCTGCTGCATTTCGGACTCCAAGATGAAATGGTTCGTTAGCCGCCTGATCTGTCAGAAGGCCCGGTGACTGGTTGTTTGGCAGACTCTGAATGCCGCGTCTCTACCTCTCCGGCGTGGCGACAAAAAACCGTCCAGGCGCCGTGCCAACACCTGCCGGCGACAATGGCACTTATCGGACCCGTTCCTACCGAGGGAGCGTTCGGGGCCGAGGGCAGGAGGGGAAAACAACGAGTTTACGAGGCCGGGGGTGTTGTTAGAGCAAATGGCCTCCACCAACACGCCTCTTACAGCCGTTTCCCAACACCGTCCTGTCGCACACACACAGATGTTTACGTTATTTCCACGTGACACACACACGCACACGCACACGCACACTCACACACACACACACACACACACACACACACACACACACACACACACACTCACACTCACACTCACACTCACACTCACACCACACACACACCACACACAGATGTTTACGTTATTTCCACGTGACACACACACACACACACACACACACACACACACAGATGTTTACGTTATTTCCACGTGACACACACACACACACACACACACACACACACACACACACACACACACACACACACACACAGATGTTTACGTTATTTCCACGTCACACACACACACACACACACACACACACACACACACACACACACACACACACACTGTAGCATGAGGGCAATGGAACACCGAGACAGAGGTGGTATTGCTATTTTTTTCACAATTTCTCTCCCACGTAGTGAACATATATTTTTTCCTTTCCCTTGGAGAGTAGGAAGGAGACGTACATAAAAACAATTATTTATGGCTGATAATCTTGGGATTTATTGTTTACTTCGACACACACACACACACACACACACACACACACACACACACACACACACACACACACACACACACACACACACACACACACACACACACACACACACACACACACACAACACCTTCTTTCTTGCCATGTTCTCTCTATTTGTTCTCTGGCAGTGTTCTCTCATACAAAAAAATAATACAACTAGATGAATACACACACACACACACACACACACACACACACACACACACACACACACACACACACACACAGACTATATTACACAAGTTAGACCGCGCCTTTCGATACGCTGTAGGCAGGAGAGGGACCGCGGCCAAACTCCAGGTACCTCGACCACGTTTTTTCCCTCCGACAATAGAGGGTGAGGCGTCCAGGGCCCGAGGTGATAAGTCGGCGGTGGGGGGCCGGCGGAGACCTGAGGGAGGACCTGAATCTGATTTTCTCTTTGGCAAGGCAAGGCAAGGGCAGTTAGGGGTTGTGATGGGAGGGAGTTAGGGCGGGTGTGGACAAGACGTGTGTGTGTGTGTGTGTGTGTGTGTGTGTGTGTGGTGTGTGCAGGACCTTTGGGTATATAACTGGTGCTGCATTGATAAGTAGATGAACGGGCAAGTCAGTCGAACCATTAACATTAAAAAAAAGAAATATGCAGCTGCTGGGTCGATGGATAGGCGGGCTGAGGCGAAGGAAGAAAAAAATATACTCGCTTTTAAAGTCTTTTTGTGTTGAAGGCATGCAAAGTAAAACGTTAATTGTAAAAAAGGTCACGTAGAAAAAGGTTAGGGTAGGTTAGGTAAGGTTATTCTGCTACCTAAGGTTATATCCTAAACTATGTTCGCTTGTTCGTGTTTTTTTTTTAATCCTATATGAAAATAAATCACGGGTATCCACGCGTAAAATGTATAGATCTATGTAACATTGTAACAACTATTATAATGTTAGTTTGTGGAATGCTTGAGATGTAATAAATGTAACTGTGTTTTTGAGGTTGAAATGTAAAAGAAGGGAATGATATAGGAATAGAAAAAGGAAAAAGAAAGAAATGCAAAAGAAAAATGGAAAATAATAGAAATAGTTCATTTATTATGCATTTAGACAACCTTATATATTTAGGCGAGGTGATATAGTAGGGCGCGTGACAATAACATTACACACGTGAATACAGACCTAGTTGGCGGTAATTGAAAAGAGAAACTACCTGCGACGTGGGAAAGAGAAGGAGGAGCAGGAGGAGAAGAGGAGAAGGAGGAGGAGACGATTGTGTAAGCGGTACTTTGTCAACAAGGAAAGAGGAAGAGAGGGAAGGAAATAATTGGTTTCCATCAGAATTTTTCCAGAGATCGGATTATGATATGTGTTGTTATTCAGTAAAAGGTCTTCAGTTTAATCTTTTCTGATACCTAGAAAAGATAGTGTTTTTAGTTAGTTTAGTTAGTTTAGTTTAGCCAATGTTTTTGTTTTATCAGCGGTAAATTAAGACCAAAAATTGAGTTTATGCGTATTAAGTTTTTTTATACTTAATTTAATGTGTATATTTATTTATCCTATTGCTTTCCCTTTGTCCTTAGTATCCTGTTTATGTTGTTTTTCCTTTCGTTTCTTCATTTGTTTCTTTAATGTTTGGTTTTATGCCTGTAAGTGAACAACCACATATTTATCTAATTAGGTATTTTGTTTTCTCCTCCTCCTCCTCCTCCTCCTCCTTATATATCGTCTTCATCTACCTCCTCTTCCTCCTCCTCCTTCTACCTCTACATCTACCTCCTCTTCCTCCTCCTCCTCCTCCTCCTCCTCCTCCTACCTTTACGTCTACCTCCTCTTCCTCTTCCTCCTCCTCCTCTTCCTCTTCCTCCTCCTCCTCTTCCACCTCCTTCTACCTCCTCCTCCTCCTTAGATTGTTTACTTGGAATAGGCCAACTCAAGCCCCTCCCACTCTTCCTCATTATTCTCCTCCTACCTCCTCCTCCTCCTCCTTATGTCTCCCCTTTCCTTCCTCCTACACTCCCTCATTATTCTCCCACCTCCTCCCCCCCCCCCCCCCCTTCGCGCCTCCCACCCACCCTCTCGCCTTCCTCCCTTTTGCCTCATCACCGTGTTTGGTCAGCAGTCGTTATATGGCGTTGCTTTTATCCCTCGTGTAGGGGTCTCCTCGAGGAAAAATATTAATAGTCTATTTTTTTTCTCTTCGTGGAGATACTACTGCCACGTTTTGTCATGTTTATTTTCCAGTGTTTGGTTTTTTGTGTCGTTTTTTTTGTCCTTGTGTCGGTTTGAGTGTGATTTTTTCTTTCTTTGTGTATGTGTGATTTTTTTTTTCGTGGTCGGGTCTGTATACGGCAATTTTTTCTTGTGTTTTGGTTGTCGTTGTCAGTCAGTCAGAACACATTTTTTTCCCCACACTTTTAAGCCTACTTTTATTCCTTACATATTTTACTATCAATAAGGCCTTTTAACTCTCCTTTACTCCTCCTCCCTCCTGCTACTCCTCTGTCACCACCAAATCATCACCACCAAGTTGTCACCACCATATCACCACCACCAAATCACAACCATATCGCCACCACATCACCACCACCAAGTTGTCACCACCACCAAGTCATCATCAAATCATCACCACCAAATCATCACCACCAAGTCATAAAAACAAAACAATAAGGAAGCTATAAGAAAGCCGCGAGACCTACACGAGGCAGTTCCTGTAAAATAATATATTAGCCCAACGTGGGGCTCGAACCCACGACCCCGAGATTAAGAGTCTCGTGCTCTACCGACTGAGCTAGCCGGGCTGTGTTGGATGGGTGATGTTGTGTTAGTAATATTGTGGTGATGCCTTGGTTGTGATGATTTTCGTGGTGATGACTGGGCGGTCATCATCATCAAGTCATCACCACCCAGTCATCACCACCAAACCAAATAATCACCACAAAGTCATCACCATCACATACATAATCACCACTACATCATCACCAAATCTATCACCATCAAGTCATCACCAAGTTACCACCACCACATCTCCAAATCATCACTTCACCACCATTTCATCACCACCCAGTCATCACCACATCACTTGGAGGTCGCGTCTCTGAGCCAAATTACTTTGTCATATTGGTTTTTGTGGGTTGTTTCTCCTCTCCTTCCCTCCCTCCTCTCCTTTTCTCCTCCTCCTCCTCTCCTTCCCTCCTCCTCCTCCTCCTCCTCCTCCTCCTCCTCCTCCTCCTCTCTTCTGGAAGAACTCACCGCTCAGCTGAAGAGGAAATTTTGTGAGTGGAGCGAGCGGGACATACACGCACACACATACACGCACACACATACACGCACACACATACACGCACACACATACACGCACACACATACACACGCACACACACACCACACGCACACGCACACGCACACGCACACACACACACACACACACACACACACACACACACACACACACACACACACACACACACACACACACACACACTGCTACAGGCTGGTAACTTAAAGACGAGCGGCCCACCTCACGATCCCTTCTTTGTTCCGCAAGTAACAATAGGAACTCACTATATAAGGTGGAGGCCAGACGTGATCCACCGCCTCCTCCTTATCCTCTTACTCCACCTCCACTCATCCACTTCTGACTACTTATGAATGTTCTTACTATCCACTTTTTTTCACCACTCTTTTCCTCCTTATTTTCCTCCTCTCTGTATCTATATCCCTGTTCTTAATGTTCTTTCCTTCCCCTTTTCCTCTTATTTTCCTTGATTTACCTTTTTCACCACTCTCTTCCTCCTTTTCCTTGTTCCTTTCCTTCCCCATTTCCTTTATTTTTCCTTTAATTACCTTTTTTTCACCACTCTTCCTCCTTTTCCCTGTTCCTTTCCTTCCCCTTTTCCTCTTTTTTTTCCTTTTTGCACCACTCTTACTCCTTTTCCTCCTTATATTCCTCCTCTCCGTATTTATATCCCTATTTTTCCTGTTCTTTCCTTCACCTTTTCCCCTTTTCCTTTTTTCCCCTTACTTACCTTACGTACCTTGATTACTCTCACAAACACCTGTCCTTCCTTCTCCCCTTCCGTCCCCTTCTCCTCCTCCTCCCCTTCCGTCCCCCCTCCTCCTCCTCCTCCTCCTGTTGCTGTTCTTCCTGCCCCCCTCCCACACCCACCGTTGCTGCAGGTCGTGTGTGTGTGTGTGTGTGTGTGTGTGTGTGTGTGTGTGTGTGTGTGTGTGTGTGTACGTCGAGCTACATACCGGTATTGACTTCCGTATTTGCAAGTTGGATCACAATATCGCTCCGGGTGTTACGTCGGGAATGGAAGCAGAGTGTGTGTTCGCCTCTCGATAGCACAGGGTTGGGGGTTGTGGGTAGGGGTGGTGTTGGTGTTGTGCTTCCCGTGTTCGTGTTGAGGAGGGGATGGGTTGGGGGATAGGAGGGGAAGGGGGGGCTTTTGGGGGATAGGAAGGGGGGCTGTTGGGGCATAGGAGGGGAGAGAGGGCTGTTGGGGGGATAGGAAGGGAGGGCTGTTGAGGGATAGGAGGGAGGGGGGCTGTTTGAGGGATAGTAGGAGAGGGTGGGGATAGGAGGGAGGGGGGCCTGTTGGGATAGGAAGGGAGGGGGGCTGAGGAATAGGAGGGGGGCTGTTTGAGGGATAGTAGGTGAGGGTGGGGGATAGGAGGGAGGGGGGCTGTTTGAGGGATAGTAGGAGAGAGTGGGGGATAGTAGGAGAGTGTGGGGGATAGGAGGGGTATTTTAGGGGGAGTACGTAGGAGAAAAAGGATAGTTTTGTGTATTTCTCTGTTTTACCACTAATACACACGTACACTTTTTTGTTCTTGTTTTTCTCCCTTCTAATGTCTCCTTTACTGCCATTGTATGTACATATTTTTTTCTCTCTTGTTTAATGGAAAAAGAAAAAGTTTTGTGTCTATATTCTTTTGCACTACTACCACTTAGCTACACTTTTTCTCTTCTCTTTTGTTTTTCCGTGTTTTTAATGTTTCCTCCTGGACTGTCTGCCATCTATATCCGAAAATGTTCTCGTTTTCTTTTTCATAATCCTGTTTCGAGTATAAAAAAAAAAAAAAAAAAGTAAAACAATAAGTCGAGAACAGAAGTAAACAGAAAGTTAAAACAAAAGTAAAGTTAACTAAGAGTGATGCTATTATTTTTTTTCTTACGTTGTTAATATTGTTTTGACTTGTTTCACATATTAATTGCAAGTGCTTCAGTGTTTTTCATGTTATTTATACACATTATTGTTTGAAAATAGTGGTGGTGGTGGTGGTGGTGTGCGTACTGTTTGTGTTTTTGTCTTCGTTGTTGTGTGTGTGTGAAGTATTCTGTATTGTCACAATTATATAGCATGCCTCAGCTTCCATTTTTTTCCTTTCACTTTGTTTACAATTCTGTAATGTGTACTGACTTTCTCCTAATGGCTCTTGCTTTCATCCTTTTTTTTGGGGGGGGGGGGGGTCACAAATGATCATAGTCATGCTTCGAGCCTCCCATTTTCTTTCCCTTCGGTATTTACATTCATATTCTACAGACTTTCTCCTAATGACTGTTTTCACCGTTGTTATAGTTCTTCCTTATTTTTATCCCTCACATCCAACAAACCATCACCTGTGCTTTATTTATTTATATTTTGCTAACCTTCCTTGTGTTATCACTTTTTTCCCTTCCTCTCCTTTACGCTTCTATCACTCCCTTCTTTCCCTTCCTTTTCCACATTGCTTTGTTTATCACTTCCCTTCCTTTCCCCTTCCCTCTCCCTTCCTACATTGCTTTGTCTATCACTTCCCTTCCTTTCCCCTTCCCTCTCCCTTCCTACATTGCTTTGTTTATCACTTCCCTTCCTTTCCCCTTCCCCTTCCCTCTCCCATCCTCCATTGCTTTGTTAAGGATCTGTGTCAGCATTTTCCGTGTGAGAGGAAACTGTTTTGCCTCAACTAGCGCATCCAGGCATACATACAATACATACATACATACATACATACATACATACATACATACACATACATTCACTTGTGGTATCCAAAACAAATTCAGGAATACTCACTAAGTCTTGCATAGGTATGAAAAGGAACGAGGTTTTTTTTATTATACTGAAAGAAACTGATTCACTGATGGAGTATTTTTTCTTTTTGTAATGTTTGCTGCAGATGAAAGGGAAATTGAATCATGTTAATATTCCAATAGTATAGTAAGAGAGTTGTTATTGTGTGTGTGTGTGAAATTCGAATGTTAAGTAAAATAGTTACTGAAATAATACATTTCTTTCATGTTTTTTGATGTGATTTGTGTTTTGATTTTGTGCAGTTACTCTTAAAGTGTCACGTGTCTTTAGGGTAGTTATAAGACGATGTAAAGAGAGAGAGTGAGAGTGAGTGAGTGAGAAAGAGAAGAGAGAGAGACTTTATACCGCGAAACGAATCTTATAAACACCATAACTTTATTTTCATTATGTTTACATGAAATTTGATTAGTTTTCATAAGCAAAGATTCCCCAAAAGATGACTCAAAAGCATAAAACATCTCTTGTATATTTCTGACCATTGGGTGATATTAGTTTTCTATTTTTCTATTAGGCGACCCAATGTTTTCCAATGTTTTTCAGATCACTTGTAAAATTGCGAATAGTGACTTTAACCCCCCCCCCCCCCCCATTATTATTATTATTATTATTATTATTATTATTATTATTATTATTTAACCTTCCCTCCCCCCCCACCACTTTCTACCCCACTACCCCAAAAAACCGAGGAATTTTATGTATAAATTTTTTTTACCCTACCAGTACCAGTTCCATTTCCATTTTATTTTTGGTGTCAGTTTAATACATCATTGGAATGTTGTGTTTATATAGAAAAGCAGGTCAGGTTAGTCTTCGTTGATGGGGCTACACGATAGACCCACTTCCTTCAACACTCCTCCCCTCCACACACACAGATAGATAGATAGATACTTTATTGACCACAGTATCTACAAGGGAACTCAATAGAATAATTACGAACTATATAAAACTCAATAGAACTCAATAGAAAAAATACAAAACATTTGAGACGAATCAATTAACAAAGTATCTAAAGACTTAAGAACCAGCTCAAGATAACCACTGTAGTCCAACACAAACAATTAATTTAATCGAGAGTAAAATAACACAATCATGCTAGAATAAATTTCAATAAAAATTACGAACTTAGTATATCTCAATAGAACGAAATATAACTATAAAAACTGAAGAAGAAAAAAAAAATATATATAATAAATAGACAGCCATACACACGCAGGCAAGGAGGTAGCTGAGGGTGTTTGGAAGTTATGTAGGAGGGAGGGAGTTTTAATGTATGGATTCCCCCGAGGCAGTGTGGGGGCAAGGGGTGAGACGATTGGCTGTGTAACCTTAAATACTTCTGTACTAAACGTTATTACGGTGGAATTATTATTGTACGCCCTTTGTGTGTGTCTGTGTGTGTGTCTGTCTGTGTGTCTGTGTATATATGTGTGTGTGTGTGTGTTGTTTTCCAGGAGCCTCTTTTCAGTCAGTCAAACTCTTCACGAGAGGTTTAAGAGGTTTTAAGTTTCGTCCTCGCCGGTGTAACTTTCTATCCTCATTGTTGTTATCGTCTGGAGAATTATTATTGTTCCTCTCCTTCCCTTTTTTTTCTCTTCTCTCTTTCTCTCCTTTTTCTCTCTCCTCCTCTTCCTTACCAGCGTCTTAACCAGTCGAAAATCTGGGTCAAAATATTAATGTGTTCCTGGATTTCGTTGCGTAGTTTCACTCATAACTTTCCTCAACCTGATACACCATAGCTAAACCTCATTCATGTATTATGCATTAGAGGGGGATAGACAGTGGGGGGAAAGAAGAACTAGGAAGAGGTTAAAAGGAAAGGAAAACATGAAAATAAGTAAGATGAAAACAGATGACGGGCAAAAAATTGGACGGTCTTTTAAACATGGATTGAAACTCATTTTTTTCCTTAACCTGATGCACCATAGCTAACTAAACCTCATTCTCACTCATGCTTTGTTACATACTCATAGTCTTCTTCCCTCTCCCCCTCTTCCTTACTTCCTTGTTCCTTTTCCTTCCCTCTTTTACCAACATTGTAACACCAGTCGAGGATCCGGGTTCAAGTATTTATGTTTCCCTGGATTTTCGTGTCGTAGTTTACACTCATAACTTTCCTCATACTGATGCACCGTAAACCTCATTCACGCATAGCTAACTAAGCCTCATTCACACCCTTGCTTTGTTCTATGCCGTGAAGCCCGTTAGCGTTATCGAGTCTCTGGCAGCTTATAACGTACCACTATGTCTTTAAGGCTGAGGATTCCCGGACGACCTTCCCACCAGCGACCATCTTATCATCGTCTTCACCACCACCACTCATCACAACCTCCCCCCCTTACCCTCCTTACCCTCCTTCCCCCTTCCCCCTTCCCCTTCCCCCTTCCCCTTCCCCCCTCCCCCCCACGACCTATCTCCAGCTCGCCTTCACTCCGACCGACTCTCCCTGTCTGTCTGTCCTAAGTTCCCAACCTTTTTTTTTTTTAGCCCCTCGCCCTCGCTCCCCTTCCTCCATTTTCTCCTCTTCCTCCTTATCCTCCCTTCTTCCCTCCCCGCCTTTCCTCTAAGCAGCTCCCCGCCCCTCCGTCATTGACTCAGCAGGAGAGGCGAGGCAAGGGAACGAGCGGTAGGCCTCCCGGTGGACAAAAAAAAATCCTCCCTTCGCTTCCCTCTCGTCTTTCATGTGGGCTAAAGTCATATTAGGGGCGGTGTGAGGTTTTGAAGAGGAGGGATAGTGGGGAGGGTGGGGGAGACACACAGGCCGGGGGCGTGGAAGACTGGAAGGATGGAAGTGTAAATGAAGGCAAGGAGAAAGTACGTCCTTTATTTTTTTCTGATCTTCAACCATTTCGAGACTCCATAAGGAAACAAATACATACTTTGTGATTAGAACGAGGAGCTTAAACGGATATGGTGGCGGGTTTCTTGCTCGGCCAGTGGGAAGAAAAATTTACTAGATCCAACTGTGGTTCCATTGAAGACCTTGCCAGGGCGCCGTCAGGACGCTGTCAGGAGGGCCTCGCTGCACCCCTGTCCTCGAGGCCGATCCCTCTGTCTGGGCTGACTTCATTTTTTCCCTTGAGGCGAGGAAACCGTTTTAAAGGTACAACGGAGGGCCGCCTGCAGCCGCGACGGTTGACTACATTACTATCGCGCCCTTCCTGGCTCTGCCGCCTTTCTTATCGGGCAACTTTTTGTCTGCCGCTCTGCAATTCGTGTCATTTCGGAAGGAATGGCAGAAGAAGCGATGCGTTACTGACTTTTTGTCGGGGCGGGTTGGGCAGGGGATGGCAGGGGCGTGATGGATCGCTACCCTGGCGGAACACGGGAACAGGATCGAGCCAACACTGCCTCATAACCACCACTTCGAACCCCGACGCAACGCCCAACACACCTCCATACAGGCGGCCGCATCATTCAGCGGGGCGACGCGCTGTTTGCTTTCCTGCTTGGGTTACACTGGTCGCTATTTACCGGCAGTCTCGCGTGAATTATTCCCGGAGCGGCGGCCACAAATACCCTTTGAAAAGTTCACAGGTAGGCGGCGGCTATTTAAGGGCGACCTCCAAAAAAAAATATCGGCCATGACCGTCATAGACATTCATTTGTCCGGAATAGAGCTCTAATATCGGAGGGGAAATTTTGAGCTGTATTTTTACTATACAAATTCTGGCCATGAGGGAAGTTTTTTGAGTTATTAAAGAAAATAATTAGAGAGAGAGAGAGAGAGAGAGAGAGAGAGAGAGAGAGAGAGAGAGAGAGAGAGAGAGAGAGAGAGAGTTATTGGAATGCGTGCGGTTGCATTAAATTTTGATTGATTGACGTAACCTGAATTACTTAGGAATCCGGAACACTTTATTCATCTGAAAAATGTTGTTATACACGCACGCACGCATACACACACACACGCACACGCACACGCACACACACACACACACACACACACAGCAAAACAAACTACTTCAGACAACTATTTAATTAAAAATATACTCCAGATACCATAAAGATTTTTGTCAGCAGGAAATGATATCGTCTGCAAATCTCCCTCATTCCTTTCTCTTCATTGCGTCCCCAGTTGTTGGTTTTTCTTCCCCTTTCCCGCACATCCCTCTCACCTTCCTCCTCATCCTTCCCTCTTCTTGCAATTTCCCCTAGCACTAATTTTCTCTTTTATCCTCCTCACCTCTCTCTCCTTTCCATCTTCCCTCTACTGTAAATGCTCACTTGCCACTGTCCATCCTCTCTCGTTTTCCTCCTCCTCCTCCTCCAATGAACGTTCTTCCTCCTCCCGTGACAGAAAGTTTGAGAAGAACAAAAAATTTTCCTGAATCCTTTGCTGGTGGTCGGTCTAAAAAGAAATGAAAAGTTTCTTGTTTTCACTTTTTATACCAAGAAATGACTCACTATTTTTTTCTTGCTGCAGCGGAGGTCGTCTTGGTATTGCTTCATGGTGCATTCTTCTTGCCTCACACACACACACGCACACGCACACACACTCAACTTACGGATTGTTTTCTATCCTGGTTCGTTTTCCATTGCATTATTATTTTCAAAGTAATCATTTACTTCATATTTTGACACTCTACCTACGTTATCTTATCTTCGTATACGTGTTATTTTCATATCTTCAATCGCTGTCAACTTACCTTTTATTTTTATTTATCATCTTTTTTTATATATTTAAAGTTATTAATCACACAGATGGCTTAAAAGGTAGATAAGTTAAGGCTGTAAAATGTTCAGAATCAGATATCAGATAGAATTGATACCTGGTGACATATTTGATATTTTGTGTCAAAGTCTTAAGAGGCCGCAGCGAGATGTCTATGTTTATTTTACTTGTTTTACTTTTTTACTTGTCCTTTTACTTCATCCTCTTATTCCTGTGTCCGCGGCCATCCCAGCAGTGCAGCGGCCCGTTAATAATTCGGGGCATATGCCAGAGTTTGTCGGGCGTTCCTTTCAGTCGTCTCGGTCTGTTAGTTTCCATGCCAGGAGGGAGGGAGGGAGGAACAGGTAAGTGGTGTTGGTGGTGGTGGTGGTGACGGTGGTGAGTGGTGGCGGTGGTGAGTGGTGGTGGTTGTTTATGGTAGTGGTGGTGGGTGGTGGTGGTGGTGGTGGTGGTGGTTGGTGATTGTGGTGGTTGGTGTCGGTGGTGGTGAGTGGTGGTGGTTGTTTATGGTAGTGGTGGTGGGTGGTGGTGGTGGTGGTGGTGGATGGTGAGTGGTGGTGGTGATGGTGATGGTGAGTGGTGAGTGGTGATGGTGGGTGGTGATGGTGAGTGGTGGTGGTGATGGTGAGTGGTGGTGGTGATGGTGAGTGGTGATGGTGATGGTGAGTGGTGGTAGTGATGGTGATGGTGGTGGTGGTGGCGGTGTGGGTGGTGGTGGTGGTGGTAACGGTGGTAACGGTGGTGGTGGTGGTTGGTGGTGGACTGGTGGTGGTGGGGACAAAGAAATCTTGATCCCTCTTCCAACATCCTTTCCTCGTCCTTCCTCCTTCACCGTTCTCCACTTCCTCCTCCTCTTCCTCCTCCTCCTCCTCTTCTTCCCCTCTGTCATTCCCCACTCATTCCTTTGTCCATCTCTGTCGTACCTCCAAACCCAATTGCTCATTCCGTTGTTGTTCTGAGTCTTGTTTCTTTTTTCCTGCCGCCGCCAAGAATGTGTAGGAAGCCTCGAAGAAACAGAGGATAACCATTGTCTTTCGGTTTAGATAAGGCAAGAGAGGCTGTTATCGAAGAAATATAACCAAGAATAGTGTGTGTGTGTGTATGTGTGTGTGTGTGTGTGTGTGTGTGTGTGTGTGTGTGTGTGTGTGTGTGTGTGTGTTAGTGTAGGCAACGCGTCAGATTTACATGAAGTAGTAGGCATAGTCTTTTTTAACGAGGCAAAAATTCCATTCTATCTTAAGATCTCATGCTTAAAACTATGCCTATGTTTGCCTGATAATATGGTTAACTATGATAAACTACAGCTGAAATTTTGAAGAACTGTAGTATTCCCTTTTCCTGGCATCAAATATCAGTCAGTAAGCAGCAAGGGGTCAGGATTTTTCACCTCGTAAAAAAACCCAGTATAGTTTGGTACTGATGGCTTACCTCGAGAATAATCCAATATATAATACAGACAAGACTGTAGTAAAGATTCTGACTCAAGGCGTTCATAAGTTGTGAGTTGGAGGATCATTCAGTTGGAGGCACATTGCCTTGCCTGGCTGTGGGTTCATTCGTGCCTGACTGTGGGTTCATTCCTGCCTGACTGTGGGTTCATTCGTGCCTGACTGTGGGTTCATTCCTGCCTGACTGTGGGTTCATTCGTGCCTGACTGTGGGTTCATTCCTGCCTGACTGTGGGTTCATTCGTGCCTGACTGTGGGTTCATTCGTGCCTGACTGTGGGTTCATTCCTGTCTGACTGTGGGTTCATTCCTGCCTGACTGTGGGTTCATTCCTGCCTGACTGTGGGTTCATTCCTGCCTGACTGTGGGTTCATTCCTGCCTGACTGTGGGTTCATTCCTGCCTGACTGGGTTAATTCCTGCCTGACTGTGGGTTCATTCCTGCCTGACTGGGTTCATTCCTGCCTGACTGTGGGTTCATTCCTGCCTGGCTGTGGGTTCATTCCTGTCTGACTGTGGGTTCATTCCTGCTGACTGTGGGTTCATTCCTGCCTGACTGTGGGTTCATTCGTGCCTGACTGTGGGTTCATTCGTGCCTGACTGTGGGTTCATTCCTGCCTGACTGTGGGTTCATTCCTGCCTGACTGTGGGTTCATTCCTGTCTGACTGTGGGTTCATTCCTGCCTGACTGTGGGTTCATTCCTGCCTGACTGTGGGTTCATTCCTGCCTGACTGTGGGTTCATTCCTGCCTGACTGTGGGTTCATTCCTGCCTGACTGGGTTAATTCCTGCCTGACTGTGGGTTCATTCCTGCCTGACTGGGTTCATTCCTGCCTGACTGTGGGTTCATTCCTGCCTGACTGTGGGTTCATTCCTGTCTGACTGTGGGTTCATTCCTGTCTGACTGTGGGTTCATTCCTGCCTGACTGTGGGTTCATTCGTGCCTGACTGTGGGTTCATTCGTGCCTGACTGTGGGTTCATTCCTGCCTGACTGTGGGTTCATTCTGTCTGACTGTGGGTTCATTCCTGCCTGACTGTGGGTTCATTCCTGCCTGACTGTGGGTTCATTCCTGCCTGACTGTGGGTTCATTCCTGCCTGACTGTGGGTTCATTCCTGCCTGACTGTGGGTTCATTCCTGCCTGACTGTGGGTTCATTCGTGCCTGACTGTGGGTTCATTCCTGCCTGACTGTGGGTGCATTCCTGCCTGACTGTGGGTGCATTCCTGCCTGACTGTGGGTTCATTCCTGCCTGACTGTGGGTTCATTCCTGCCTGACTGTGGGTTCATTCCTGCCTGACTGTGGGTTCATTCCTGCCTGACTGGGTTCATTCCAGCCTGACTGTGGGTTCATTCCTGCCTGACTGTGGGTTCATTCCTGCCTGACTGGGTTCATTCCTGCCTGACTGTGGGTTCATTCCTGCCTGACTGTGGGTTCATTCCTGCCTGACTGTGGGTTCATTCCTGCCTGACTGTGGGTTCATTCCTGCCTGACTGTGGGTTCATTCCTGCCTGACTGTGGGTTCATTCGTGCCTGACTGTGGTTCATTCCTGCCTGACTGTGGGTTCATTCCTGTCTGACTGGGTTCATTCCTGCCTGACTGTGGGTTCATTCCTGCCTGACTGTGGGTTCATTCCTGCCTGACTGTGGGTTCATTCCTGCCTGACTGTGGGTTCATTCCTGCCTGACTGTGGGTTCATTCCTGCCTGACTGTGGGTTCATTCCTGCCTGACTGTGGGTTCATTCCTGCCTGACTGTGGGTTCATTCCTGCCTGACTGTGGGTTCATTCCTGCCTGACTGGGTTCATTCCTGCCTGACTGGGTTCATTCCTGCCTGGCTGTGAGGTTCATTCCTGCCTGACTGTGGGTTCATTCCTGCCTGACTGTGGGTTCATTCCTGCCTGACTGTGGGTTCATTCCTGTCTGACTGGGTTCATTCCTGCCTGACTGTGGGTTCATTCCTGCCTGACTGTGGGTTCATTCCTGTCTGACTGTGGGTTCATTCCTGCCTGACTGTGGGTTCATTCCTGCCTGACTGTGGGTTCATTCCTGCCTGACTGTGGGTTCATTCATGCCTGGCTGCACCTAACACTTACTGGAGGCGTTGGTCACCTCGCCCCTCCCCAGACAGGGCGGTGGCGGAACGTGTAGTAGACGAGTAACAACCCCGCGGGAACCTGTCGTGACGCTCAGCAAGATAAGACAAAGATAAGGTAGTTTGTTGATTAGTGAATTATATGCGTTTAATTCTTGGTAAGTAAAGTGTAAATATGCCGAGAATACTTGAGAACAATTTGCTTGCCCAGAAATTATCCACTGAAAAACTATTTTGTCTAGTGTTTAGTGTAGTGTGCTTTGTTGATTAGTGAATAACATGCGGTTAATTCCTGGTGAGTAAAGTGTAAATATGCCGAGAATACTTGAGAACAATTTGCTTGCCCAGAAATTATCCACTGAAAGATTATTTTTAAGCTAAACATGAGGTGTAATTATATAGTCAATATATTACTCGCGACTAATCAATTTCACGCTGGAGCTTCGCCGCGGTGCCCAAGTGAAGGGTTCCCCACCACAGATCGCATTATTAAAATTCCTCCCGACCTTGATATTATATTTTTTCCCACCTGCGTCCCGTCCACAAACACACCCTGGTGCAGTTGGGCAAAAACTTACCTTCCCTCCCTCCCTGCCTCCCTCTCTCTCTCCTTGCCTCCTTCCCTCCCTGCCTCCCTCGCACCGGTTGTAATGATTATGCCCCTGCCTGCCAATTATCCCTGCCGGAGAAAGCATAGGCGGCTGAGTTGTGAGCGACGCCCCTGGACCCTCACCTCCCTGCAATGGTACCAATCAACGGACACACTCGCCTGCCGCCTTCTCGTCGCCTCCTCCACTTACTAATTCATTACTTCCTCATCGTCTTCGTGCCCTAAGGGAGGGTAGGAGCTGCCAGCCGAACCCACTGTCACCCCAGGGCCTCTCCTTCTCCCTGTCCCCGACCTTCGCCCGTCCCACCGTCTCGCCGCCTCCACAATCTTGGGGCATCTTAAGGGCATCATGAACCGGCCGCGGAGGTAGGCGCGGCTAAGGATGAGGCGGAGTTATGGTCTCTCGCCTCACGCTGCGCCCATATGGAGGGACGAAGGCACGAGGGAACATAGGGCAATGGGATTAAGGAGTGAAGAAAAAGGGATAAAAGGAGAAAAAATGGTGTATTGGAACTATAATGGCTTACTACTGCTACTTCTATTTATACTACTACAACTACTACTACTACTACTACTACTAATTTTACTACTACTACTACTACTTCTACAGCTACTACTACTTCTACTACCACTACTATTATTACCACTACTTTACTACTACTACTACTTATACTACTACTACTACTTTTACTACTACTACTACAACTCCTACTAACTACAGCTACCACCACCACCACCACTACTACCATACTAATACTAATACTATTACTACTACTACTACTACAAGTCCTTCTGCTAACATCATCATATCTTACTGCATTATCCATAGTGACGAAAATGTTTTAAGTTGCACGCGGATTATCTTCCACGTGGTCACATCGGTGAAATCAATGTCATGGAAACACAAGTCTTCTCTGTCTTTAAGTCTCATCTCTCGCTTACTACTTCTCTCTTCATCAGTAGAGGAGATTGAGAGGAGTTTTCCATTTAATTTACACGTATAGTCTAGTCTATTTTTTTTTACGAGGCAAAAATTCCATTCTATCTTAAGGTGTCATGCTTAAAAGTATGCCTAAGTTTACCTGATAATATGGTTAACTATGATAAGATACAACTGAAATTTAGAAGAACCGTAGTATTCCCTTCTCCTGGCATCAAATATCAGTCAGTAAGCAGCAAGGGGTCAGGATTTTTCACTTCGTTATAAAAAAAACAGACTATAGTGGAAAAGGTCACCAGCGATAACATTGATACAGTATTATACCATACACTCTGATGCATTGGTGGTTACAGGAGTCATGTTATGTTGGGTTGGGTTATGTATTCTGGATCCAGTGTAGCATATGTAAGAGGCAATAGTTCATCCCTGTTGTATCAGTGCTATTTGAGGTATTTCTTAACTTTACTGCTTGCTATTTGGGGTATTTCTTAACTTTACTGCTTGCTATTTGAGGTATTTCTTAACTTTACTGCTTGCTATTTGAGGTATTTCTTAACTTTACTGCTTGCTATTTGGGGTATTTCTTAACTTTACTGCTTGCTATTTGGGGTATTTCTTAACTTTACTGCTTGCTATTTGGGGTATTTCTTAACTTTACTGCTTGCTATTTGGGGTATTCATTAACTTTACTGCTTGCTATTTGGGGTATTTTTAAACTTTACTGCTTGCTATTTGAGGTATTTCTTAACTTTACTGCTTGCCATTTGAGGTATTTCTTAACTTTACTGCTTGCTATTTGGGGTATTTTTTAACATTACTGCCTGTTATTTGAGGTATTTCTTAACTTTACTGCTTGCTATTTGAGGTATTTCTTAACTTTACTGCTTGCTATTTGAGGTATTTCTTAACTTTACTGCTTGCTATTTGAGGTATTTCTTAACATTACTGCTTGCTATTTGAGGTATTTCTTAACTTTACTGCTTGCTATTTGAGGTATTTCTTAACTTTACTGCTTGCTATTTGAGGTATTTATTCACATTACTGCTTGCTATTTGAGGTATTTCTTAACATTACTGCTTGCTATTTGGGGTATTTCTTAACACTGCTGTTCCGTCAGACATTGATATGGCGTCGTTTAAAGGCGTCGTTTCTGCAGTCCATGACAGTGCTATTCACCAATATCACAGAACTGGTCTTACGAATATGAAGAAAGGCAATTGTTTAGATTCAATGCACACCTTCGGACCTTCCTACCCACAAAAACTGTTTACGTCTTACAATTAACTCTATAGAAATGCACAAGACAATAGTAAAGGAGGAGGGAGGCGAGGTATAAGGGTCAAATAAGGCTCGGTCCAGACTCAATGCACACCTTCCTACCCACAAAAAATAATTACGTTTTACAATTAACTCATAGAAATGCACAAAACAATAGTAAGGAAGGAGGGAATAAGGCTCGGGCTGGCTGGCTGGTTGGTGGGTTGGTTCAGAGTACCGTAAGGAGTTTCTATGCCGCGCTGCCCCTCCGGTGACCATTACATGACCAGCGGCTGATAAAAAATGTAGAGGAGTGTGTATGAATGATGTGGCCGGCAGGGAGGGTCTGGCGGCGGCAGGTGGTCACCGCGGCGGGTCGGGGAGGCTTGGGTGAATATTTCAGCACCATGGCCGAGTAAGCTGAGCCTCACACACACACACACACACACACACACGCACACACACACGCACACGCACACGCACACACGCACACAGCACAACACAGCACAACACAGCACACGCACACACGCACACAACACACTCACCACACGCACACACGCACACACACACACGCACACAACACACTCACCACACACACACACACACACACACACACACACACACACACACACACACACACACACACACACACACCACACTCACCACGCACACGCACACGCACACAGCACACGCACACACACACGCACACAACACACTCACCACGCACACAGCACACGCACACAGCACACGCACACAACACACGCACACAACACACACACACAACACACACACACACACACACACAACACACACACACACACACACACACAACACACACACACACACACACACACACACACACAACACACACACACACAACACACACACACAACACACACACACACACACAGGTCAGCACCCACCTAAGTATTCTTATCATATTTTGATAGAACCAGTTTTTTGTATATAGAGTTAAAAAAAAAAAAAAGGTGTGTAAAAAGTACTGAGACGTGTATGTGTATGTTATTCACTCGACCTTCTTTGCTGAGAAATATAATAATAATAATAACAATAATAATAATGATAATGATAATGATAATAATAATAATAATAATTATTATTATTATATTTTTTTAATGTTAATTTTTATTTTATTGTCACCCGAAGGCATACAGGAAAAAAACACAACAACAATATGATACATAAACATGAGGGAATGAACTTTAGTACTGAAGCAAAGCAAGAGCATAATACATGAACATTATGAAATTAAGGAAGCTACAAGACGCCGTGATACCTACACGTGGTAGATCCTGTAAAAGATATTTATAGAACCTTGCCGTGACCAGGATTCGAACCTGGGTTATTGCGGCCACAACGCAATGTACTAACCACTATACGATCACGGCCACGAGTTCGATACATGAACTGAACTTGAGAGTGTATTTATTTGTAAGGACGAGGTATGGAGGTGTGTTGCTCTATTAAACACACACACACACGCACACACACACAAACTGTTGGTAGGGTCAATGGATAACATCGCGGCGCGTCACCCCGTGGTCCCCTGCCCAAGCCCCGTTCAAGGCTTTAGATTCTTCACTAACAAGCGAGCAGTTTTTGTCCCCCTTGAGCAAGGGAATCGGGTAAGTGTAGAGTGTAAAGTCCCAGCCTTACCCGTGGATCGGTTTCTTATGAGCTATTAAACTCCATGCCGGGATGGTGATGGCTAGTGATCGCGAGTCCAGCACGTGATCAAAACCATGGTGAATAACATACACAATTACACATACACGTCTCACTACTTTTTATACATTTTTTTTCCCATTTTTATACAAAAAACTGGTTCCATCATTAACCCCTTCACGCCCAGATCTTTCTTTGCTATAAAAAAAAATCGTCTGTTGTTAGCCATAAAATTACATTTAGTAACTTAATGTACCAGTCGACAAGGATACTGAACAAGTCATATCTATTAAATATTGCTTATATTCACAAAAAAAACGTCTGATGGTAGCCAAATTACAAAGGAAATTACGTTATGGGTCTCAAGGGGTTAATGATAAGAATACTTAGATATTTAGTTCCTGAGTGATAAGTATGTAACACCGTCATGGGAGCGTGCAGCAGCTAACAGGGAATATATACTTCTTCTCCTGGGTTAAGAAGGACATGCCTCCACAGTCTAAACAGTCCACTAATAACTAGCTGGGCCCTGAATTAAGTGTGGAGCGAGGCAGCCGGCGTGCCTCGGCGTCTTGAAGGAAGATACTACCTCCATGCTCGGCGTGCCCTGGGGACCGCCGTGAAGCAGGCTGGTTCCCCGCCCCGCCCCGTCACGCACCGCCGCGCAGCTCACCTTACATGGCCAAGCACAAGTGACCGACCGCCGCGCTACCTTGCCCTCAGGCGCCTCACCTCTCCTCTCACCGCCACGCCACGCCCACCACCACCACACTCGGTCTCCTCATCCACCACACTCAGCCTCACTCATCCTCCTCATCCACCATCCACCACACACTCAACCTGCCTCCTTAGTTGTTGCTGATAATAATGAATTACGATGGAGTCTTTAGCTTTTGACGTAACTTTTTTGTGACCTCACCTATAGTTATAGTGTCGCTGGTACTAATTGTTTTTTTTTTATGTAATTTTTGGTCTATATGTCTTCTTGGAATTTAGAAATGACCGTAGCATGGGAACAATGCGTGACCTGAGGTTGCGCAAGACTCACAGGTCACAACACACTTTTTTTTTTGCCAGTCTTTTGTGATACACACTCACACTCACACTCACACACACACTCTCCTGACGAAGCAGAGCCGTGCGTGGCGTGGCGTGGAGTAGTGGGAACATTCTCACGCGCAAGAAAGGGAAATGGTTGATTGGATAATAACATCCACACTAAAACTTCATTCAACTTCAGAACAAGATCAAAGTGTCACAAAGGAAGAACATACAGCAACAGTAAAAAAAAATACAACCAGATGAATACACGCACGCACGCACGCACGCACGCACGCACGCACGCACGCACGCACGCACGCACGCACGCACGCACGCACGCACGCACGCACGCACGCACGCACCGCACGCACGCACGCACGCACGCACGCACCACCACGCACGCACGCACGCACCACCACCACACACACACACACCACACACACACACACACACACACACACACACACACACACACACACACACACACACACACACACACACACACACACACACACACACACACACACACACACACACACACACACACACACACACACACACACACACACACACACACACACACACACACACACACACACACACACACACACACACACACACACACACACACACACACACACACACACACACACACACACACACACACACACACACACACACACACACACACACACACACACACACACACACACACACACACACACACACACACACACACACACACACACACACACACACACACACACACACACACACACACACCACACACACACCACACACACACACACACACACACACACACACACACACACACACACACACACACACTTCAGAACAAGATCAAAGTGTCATCATACATTTTGCAAGTTAAGCTCCTACACTTTCCGCATACCAGACCGTCTTGGCGTTTGTATTTTCTTTACATTGGGTTGAGTTGGTAACGTTGTGGATATCGAAAAGCTTCATTCAATGGGTCTGTTATGGAATTTAGTGGTTTATTGACCCTATCATAAGCAGCTCAGGTTATAGGGTTCAGATATGTCTTGTGCAATGTTAATCTTGTTTCATTTTCCTGCGTCGCCACATAAGTAGTGGTGTGTGTGTAAGTAATGGTGTGTGTAATATACAATGGTACCTGGTGTAATGTAAATATAATGGTAAGTAAGTAATGCAATGGTACAATGGTGTAATGTAAATATAATGGTAAGTAATGGTGTGTGTGTACATAAGTGTGTGTGTGTGTGTTTTTTATTTATCCTCAATTCTGTCATTTATCCTCTTTTCCTATTATTTTTTTTAAGACGCAGCTCAGGTTATAAGGTTCAGATATGTGTCTCATGTAATATTAATTTAGTTTCGTTATCCTGCATCGCCACAGAAGTAGTGAATTATTTATCCTCAGGGAATTGGTAGTGAAGTTGTATAGTTGAAGTTGTTGAAGTGACATTAAGGTGTGTTCTGTAGGAGTGAATTAAGGGTTGTTCTGCCTCCTTGACACATCCTGCCATCCTACCATCCTGCGTTGCCTTGCCTACCCTACCACTAGGAGCTGCTATACTCGCCGCACGTTAACTTGGCGAAAATGGGGCCCCTTCTGAACGCACGGGATTGGCTGAGGTGTTGGGTGTTGGGGCTTTAGGGCGGAACTTGGAGTAAGGCATTCTCACCCAACACCTCAGCAATCCCGTGCGTTCGGAAGGGGGGAGTGAAGGGGCCCCATTTTCGTCAACTGAACGTGCGGCGACTATAGTTACCTTTCACACAAATGATGAATGAACACAGTCTCCCTTATACAGACATTTGATATCGAATTCCCTTGGTTGGTCACTTGGTCCTCCATTAAAAATTTGTGATGCAAGAGGCGAGAGGCTTTCAAAGGAGTGTGTGTGTCCACGCCAGGTAAGTTTTCCAAGGTTGCTCCTCATCATGGAATGGACGGAGCTTTGAGGAGGCCTTGAGGATCCTTGTAAAAGCTCAATGACTCCCTTGCATCAGACGGCCACCGATTAAACCTTTGAAGGACACCGCTGGACATACATTTACCACCCCCTTAAAAAAAAAAATGCCCTCCCCCCAAAAAAAAAAAAAAAAAACTGCCCGGCTCCATCCAAAAAAAAAGAAACTGCCCGTCCCACCCAAAAAAAAAAAACTGCCCGGCCTGCCCCGCCACGCCCCTGTTGCCGGTGTCTCGTCCTCGATCTAATGCTCAGCCTCAAGATCGCGCCTCAAGGGTTTCTTCTTCATCGCCTTCTGCGTGTCGAAAAAATACATCAGTTCGTCTGGATACATTCTGAGACGAGATCATACATCGGGGGAAAAAAAATAAAATAAGCTTCCCGATTATTGTATGATAAAAAGTGAGGCTGTGTGAGGCGGGCGGGAGCAACGGCCTGAGATCTCCTTCCCTGCAGCCATTCCTTCGATTAGGTCCCGAGACGTTTCCAGGTTATTTATGTGGTCTTCCCGCGTCCATTAACCCCCGAGGAAACATGCGCGAGTGACACTTGTTGATTTTTGTTTAGATTTGTTTGTCTTTGCTGTAAACTATCGACACACACACACACCACACACACCCACACCCACACCCACACCCACACCCACACCCACACCCACACCACACCCACACCCACACCCACACCACCCACCCACCACACCCACACCCACACCACACACACACACACACACACACACACACACACACACACACACACACACACACACACACATATATGTCGCTCCTCTCCACCAGATTTCACTCCACTAACTCCATTCCACTTTTCTTTCCTTATTTCTCACTCCACTTCGTCCTGCTCACTCTCTCCACTCAATACTCTTCCACTTTATATTTCTAGATAGTGTCTTATACCTTCCCTCCTACGTAATGCGCTGACTGGGAAAATCACATATACCAGATAAGAAAGATAAGAAAAGTTAAATTAAGTTATAAATAGAAACCGCGAAAATATCACTTGTAAATATCCGTAAATATAGTTTAATTAGTAGTAAGTAAAGTATAATAAAGTATAGTTCGTAAGTGGGACAAACAATGAAGCCTTTTTAACATTCCCAGAACAGTGTATTTTTTGCACTAATATTATGATGTAATGAAGTAGGTCAATGGGTTTTTTTTTAAAGTTTATTATTTTCACTTTATCGCAATCCACAATTTTCAGTCTGGTTTTTTTTTGCTCAGTTTGCTATTTCTTGTAATGAATTGATTGTGTGTGTGTATGAAAAGAGAGAGAGAGAGAGAAAAAAAAAAAAACTCTTACTCGCTCACCGACGTAAGAGAAATAGGGCAAAGTCCACATCCTGTTTAGCACTTTGCCTTATCTGCATCGCCACACTCTCAAGTTGATATCCAAAGGTGCCTTTCTCCTATTATCATGTTATTTGTGTCGCCAACATAACCCTAAGTGACGCAAGACAACCTTATCAACAGCCCTCCAATAAATAAATCAACCGGTCCAATAAACAGTAAAGATCAGTAATCAGTAAAGGCTCTGGTGAATGTTCTTTATTCTTCTCACTTTCTTTCTTTACTCTATACTGGGTTTTTTTTTAACGAGGTGAAAAATCCTGACCCCATGCTGCTTACTGACTGATATTTGATGCCAGGAAAAGGGAATACTACGGTTCTTCTAAATTTCAGCTGTATTTTTTCATAGTTAACCATATTATCAGGTAAATACAGGCATAATTTTAAGCTTGAGACCTTAAGATACGTAGAATTGAATTTTCGCCAGGTAAAAAAAAAAGGCTATAGTTGTTTGTATGGCAGCCTCCTTTCCCCTAAAACCTCTAAAACCGTGGATCTGAGAAATGGTTTCTGCCCCCTCACCGCTTGCCCCTCAAATTAGGGTCAGATAGTTACAAAAAATAGGAAGAAAACTTTACTCGTAACTGTATTACCTTATTGCGGAAATTCTATGGACTTAGCAGTTGGTATTGTTGTTAGCAGTTGTTATTGTTGTTGTTTTTGTTGTTAGCAGTTGTTATTATTGTTTGTTAGCAGTTGTTATTATTGTTGTTTTTGTTAGCAGTTGTTATTATTGTTTTTGTTGTTAGCAGTTGTTATTATTGTTGTTAGCAGTTGTTATTATTGTTGTTTTTGTTAGCAGTTGTTATTATTTTGTTGTTAGCAGTTGTTATTATTGTTGTTAGCAGTTGATATTATTGTTTTTGTTGTTAGCAGTTGTTGTTATTGCTTTTGTTAGCAGTTGTTATTATTGTTGTTTTTGTTGTTAGCAGTTGTTATTATTGTTTTTGTTGTTACAGTTATTATTATTATTAATTTTTGTTGTTGACTATTTTTTCCCCTGTAACTTTTGGATCTTGGAGTATCAACACTTTTTTTACACGACTAACATTTCGGAGGACAAGCCAAACACATTTTCTCGTTTTATCTGTAACTCATTCGATGTAAACCTCCTGTCTGTCTCTCGTCTGTCCCGTCTCTGTCTGTCTGTCTGTCCCATTTTTCCCCCATTCCAATTCTTTCCTATCTGGCAGGCATCTTTCGAAGCCCCTAAAGTATTACTCCTAACCTTTCCAACCTTCCGGTCCTTCCCTCTTTCTCGACCCTCCACCAGTCCTTCCCTCAGTCCTTCATTTCTCCTTTCTCTCATTCCCAACTTTCTGCTTTCACTCTCTATACCTCCACCACCTCCTCCTTCCTTCCTTCCTTCTTTACCGTATACCTCACACTCCTTCTCATTCCCTCCTTTCTGCCTTCACCCTCATATTTCCACCTCCTCCTCCTCCTCCTTCTTCCTTCCTTCCTTCCTTCCTTCTTTCACTACCCTCCCTCACAGTCCTTCCTTTCTGCCTCCACCCTGAGTCATACCTCCACCTCCTCCTCCTTCCTCCACCTCCTCCTCCATCTTCTCACCATCCTACACCCTAACATTCCATCAGCCCTCAGTCCCCCTCACCCTATACCCATCTCTCTCCTCTCTCTCCCTTCAGGCAAGACTCCCATGTATGGTACTTTATCATTCATTGCTTCCCACACACCCTCCCACACACCTCTCCCTACACGCCCCCTCCCAACCCCCTCCCAACCCCCTCCCTACACCCCCCCTCCCAACCCCCTCCCTACACACCCCCTCCTACACACACCCTGCCACCGCCCACCCACCCTACATCCGCTCCCTTCCCATTCATTATCATTTAACGACCTCGCTGCTACGTCGGCGAGCTCCATCCGTACCATAAATTCGCCTTTTTCCTTTTGTTCCTATTCTTTGTTTTTGTAGTTAACAGGCCACCCAGAGCCCGTGTACCGTCAGTCTGTTTCCCCCATTGTTTTTGTTCACTCTATAAACCGTCGGATTTTATTGGGCTTTTCATATGCCTGTTAACGCTGTTGTAGGCGATTCATTTCTCTTTTTCTAATTTTTCTTTGGCTGTGTTTTTGTACGGGAGGCTGACGTGGGTGTTGTGCGGGAGGCTGACGTGGGTGTTGTACGGGAGGCTGACGTGGGTGTTGTACGGGAGGCTGACGTGGGTGTTGTGCGGGAGGCTGACGTGGGTGTTGTGCGGGAGGCTGACGTGGGTGTTGTACGGGAGGCTGACGTGGGTGTTGTGCGGGAGGCTGACGTGGGTGTTGTGCGGGAGGCTGACGTGGGTGTTGTGCGGGAGGCTGACGTGGGTGTTGTACGGGAGGCTGACGTGGGTGTTGTGCGGAGGCTGACGTGGGTGTTGTGCGGAGCTGACGTGGGTGTTGTGCGGAGGCTGACGTGGGTGTTGTACGGGAGGCTGACGTGGGTGTTGTGCGGGAGGCTGACGTGGGTGTTGTACGGGAGGCTGACGTGGGTGTTGTGCGGGAGGCTGACGTGGGTGTTGTCGGGAGGCTGACGTGGGTGTTGTACGGGAGGCTGACGTGGGTGTTGTGCGGGAGGCTGACGTGGGTGTTGTGCGGGAGGCTGACGTGGGTGTTGTGCGGGCTCCTGCTTTCCTTTTTTTTATCCCGTGCGTCATTGCTATGGTGATGGTAAAAAGCTAGGGTAATTGACTAATATATATATATATATATATAGTCAGTTGATCTAGGTTGAAAGTATATGATGAAATGGCCATCAAAAATCTGCTTCACTATTAAGTTCAATATGGATAAGCGTTATTTTGTTTTATTCAGTGAAGTGTTTCCGTTTCCTGTGAGTTTTGCATGTAAGTAAAGCTCCTCAGATTCCTCCTTTCCCTATGTGGCATTATTCTCATTCCTCCAACAATTACACATCCTTCATATGATCTAACCATCCTGGCGTAACAATCCGTTCCTTTCCCCTTCCCTCACCGTTTCACTCTTTCTCTATAACCCCTCTACTCCCCTTTTTTATGTGAACATTTCCCCCTTTTTGGCATTAAATCAATCCCTATGTGGCATAAATATGAAGTAAGACCACCCTCGTCGCCACCCTGCCATAGCCAGTGATCGGAGGGAAAGTCACAGGATAAAAAGGATAAAAGTCACAGCACACGTTTCGAATCACCGAACCGCCATTGAAGTCCATAATTCAGTTTTACTAACCATCATGTAACTATACCCTAATACACCCATACTCTTATTATGCCGTGATTTTTTTTCCTGTGACCTTTTATCTGAGACTTTTTCCCTGTGGCTTTTTCCTGTGACTTTTTCCTGTGACTTTTTTCCTATGACCTTTTTCCTGAGACTTTTTCCTGTGACTTTTTCCTGTGACTTTTCCTGAGACTTTCCTGTGACTTTTTCCTGTGACCTTTTTCCTGTCACCTTTTTCCCTGTGACTTTATTTTCTTTCTTTCCTACAATCCCATAGCCACACTATATACCTAACTACACCTGACGCAACCACACACCTAACCGATGCAGGAAACACTACTCTGGAAACACTACTCTGAAACAATACTCGGCCTCACCTTTCCCATCGGCGACACCTGAGCTGGAGGAATCTTATAGTGGACGGGCAGGTAGTATGTCGTCGAGGCACGCAGGACAGGTATGCCGGTGGAACGTCTATCTAGGCTTCTAGGGGCGATGGGACCCTTTTAGCCTGGCGGGTGGGTGGGTTCTGACCTGGGTCCTAATACGGGTTCCTGGGACTGCCTCAATGAACCCCGCCTGAAGGCACTGAGGCGGGGGCCTGAACACCTTTGTCTGGGTTGTGAGGTGGTGGAGGTGGTGGGGCAGGGGTAACATGCTCGCCTGTGACTGTCTGGTGATGTTTAAGACTGAAGGATTTTAAACATTTATCAAAGGCAATATCAGAATAAACGAAAGAAACAGGAATGGCTCCAATGGTAAGGCCGTGACATCAATATAT
>JACEEZ010023867.1:127981-162981 GCA_016584305.1 Chionoecetes opilio | reverse complement strand
CAAAGCTTGAACAGCTCGGCATCACGGGACACCTGCTGGCGCTGTTCTCAAGCTTCCTGCACAGCCGGAGTCTGAGGGTGGTGGTGAATAGGAGCACGTCAGCCACATACCCGATGGAGGCTTCCGTTCCACAGGGATCGGTCCTGGGCCCCATCCTGTGGAACATTTACTTCAATGACCTCCAAAACCTCCATGTGGCGTCTGCCTATGCTGACGACTGCACCGTGTCCCACTCCTACACCAGAGAGGAGACTGCGAACGTGATAGATGACGCCAACCGTCAACTTGGTGACATCACGGCTTGGGGAAGACGGTGGCAAGTCCAGTTTGCTGCCGAGAAGACCCAGGCCATGGTTATATTACGTTCGAGGGAGGACTCCAGGCTTCTTGAGGGGAAGCTGAAGTTTGGAGATGATACCCTTGCCATCAAGGACTCGATCAACATCCTGGGGGTGGAGGTTGACTCCAGGCTCAGCTTTGACCGCCACCTGGAGACAGTGGCGCGTCGAGCCTCACTGAGGGTGACTCCTGCGCCGAGTAAGGCACCTGCTCGACGCTGATGGCCTCATGCGGCTGTACAAAGCCCAAGTGAGGCCCGTCATGGAGTATAGTCCTCTCACCTGGATGAGTAGTGCCCAGTGCCACCTGTCACTGCTGGACAAAGTGCAGAGACGTGCTGAGCGCCTCATACAACAAACCGCCGACCAACATCACATAGAATGTCGCCCGAGGCAACAGTGGTGGCAGCAGCAGCGACGACTACAACAACAGCATCAGCTGCAGCTCCAACAACACCAGCAACAACAACAACAACGACTACAGCAGGAGCAGTGGCGGGATGATCCCCGCTCCCAGCTTGACAGTCTGGGGCACCGGGGGAGAGTCGGTGCCCTCACAGTGTTGCACAAGGCCCAGGTGCAACACTCTTCCCACCTTGCAGGACTTCGGGTCCCGTGGAGGAGGTCTGTGCGCCCTACGAGGACGGTAGTGTCAGGGGATCTCGAAGCCCCGAGGACCCACATCGTGATGGGACAGCGAGCCTTTACTTGGGCCACGGCGACACTGTGGAACGCCTTCACGGTTGAGGTGGATGTCGTGGCCATGAACACCCAGCAGGTGAAGGTGGCGGCCCACAGATGGTGCCGCTTACATCCGCCTTAGTGACCGTAAGGCGTGATACAGTGTCGTGTCATTAGTGACACACACATAGTGACACACATTGACACTTAGTAAACACAGTGACATACAGTGTACGTGTCAATAGTGCGCCTGACAAGTGCCTGTGACGGAAAGTGACCCTCAGCCTGTAACACTGTGTACTTACTTACTACTTAGTTATTATCTTACAAGACATAGCTTTCGGATAGATGTCCCCGGGACAGGAGACATCTTTAGCTTCTGCCACTTAATGCCTACATCAACCTCCTTACCAATTGTAGCCCCATGTCAACCATGATGTAAGTTGTTTAAATAATAAAAAAAGAAAAAAGAGAGAGAGAGAGAGAGAGAGGGCTATATGATTTTTCTTTTTACTCTTTTCTAAAAAAATTGAGTACAGTTATTAGCTTCTCTCTTGGTCTTCTTTCCTCAGTACACGTTATAAGCTTTTCTTCTTTATAATCTTATGATCCACACTGAAGGCGATTATTTTTTATTTGCTTTAGTTCTTTAGTTCATTTTCTCATGTATGTATATTTTATTTTTTTTTTCTTTTCTGTAAGCCTTTGGGTGAAAATATAATAATTATTATCATTATTATATTTAGTGCTAAGGGCGTGGTCCTCATCTCCGCACACAGGTGTTCCGCGGGGCCCCTCTGTTATCTGTCACCACTCACGACGCCCTTGAGACTGTGTATATCGAATATTTTGGCGCCAAAACTCAGGGAGGGAAATTTCACCGAAATTTGTCAGATTTGCTATTGATGCTGTGATTGTTGCATTGGTTTTGATTGTTTTATGAGTTTTATGTCTGCTTGCCTAGCCTGCCAGTGTTTTTTCTCTTTCTTTCTTGCTCTCTTTCTTTCATTCTTTCTTTCTTTCCTGCTCTCTCGTAAAAACAAACATTAAATATATTTTCTACTGTGACTAACATAATATATTTTAGCCTCTTTAGTTTTTTTTCTTTATGGGGACAATATAATATATATTGACCATCTCTACTACCCAAAAACTCCTTCCCTCTTTCACTAACACTTTTCTCTCCGCCCCACTCCCGCCCACACACCCTGCCCTTCCCTTCCCGCCCACACACTCTACAGGCACACCTGTAGGGGACCTGCGGATTAACACAGGCTTAAGGTGACCTCCTGCCTTGCTAATCCTCTCCAAAGGGTTCTCTCCTCCTCCTCCTCCTCCTCGTTTCGTCCAGGTGTGGAATGAAGGCGACGGGACAGGCGGCGACAAATCTGAGGTTAAAGAATGAGAAGATATTGAATTGTTAGCAGTGTGTGGTATTGACGTGTCTTTTTGTCTTTTATTACTGTTGACTACCGTGTGTTGTGGAAACCCCTCATGCAAATACCATCACTACTTCAGTATTTCTATGCATAAATATCGCTACACAAACAAAACATGTTCTACTCTGGTAATATCCGCACTGCAATCGGATTCTGTTTACGGTCGAGTCCTTTTAATCACCGGTAGTGGAGCTTAATTATTCCTCCATCACTGAAATATAATTGTATACCCGCAATATTGTATTCAGCTCGAGTGGTAAGGCCTGCAGCAGAGCCATAGAATCTATGGCTCTGGCCTGCAGTACCTAACACAAGGGAAGGTTTATTGTTAGGTTAGTATTTGCACGTGTTTCATCGACGCATTATCGAGGAGTCGGTACAGAAACGTGCAAAGTTACCTGGGTCTTATTTATTAATTTGCTCTAAAAAGAAACATTTGTCGGTACAGAATGAGTAAAATGATCTGAATCTTAGCTTTTTATTTGCTCTAGAAAATAAAACTAAGAAATATTTTTAAATCTTCCAAGACGTCGACACTAATGAGTTCGCGGTGTTGCACATTTTTACACAAGTTGAAACATGTCTTGCAGTACAGAGATTGGACACAGTCATAGTGTATCACAATGATGAAAAGGTGAACTATGACGCTTTTTTTTTTTTTTACTGGTATTAATCCGTTACTTTTTTATTTCTTTTTTTTCATTTTTTTCTTAAACAGGTATTTCCCAGTTACACAGCAGTTACAGAAGGCTTAAAATATAGATGACTTAAGACAATCAATGCCATGACTTTTTGCTTTCATCGTTTCTTCATGAAGGGTGAAGGGTGAAGGGCGTTGTGGTGAGGTGGGCGTGGCATGAAGAGGCAGGTGGCAGGTCCCGCCCCTCCCTCGAGAATGGGTGTGGCCCCGCAGGTGTGCATACCCGCCCACACCCACACCCATGGACAGTTGGACACCCACCCATACCCACACCCACACCCATGGACACCCACAATCGCCCACACCCACACCCACCCACCTCTACCACTACCCCCACCCCACCCCCACCCCACCCCCACCCCCACCCCCACCCCCACACCCGCCCGCCTCCACCCACACCCGCCCGCCTCCACCCACACCCGCCCGCCTCCACCCACACCCGCCTGCTCACCACACCCACACCCAGCATGCCCCAAGAACACAAGAGACAGGAAGAGGAGATAAACAAAGTAACGTTGGCATAAATGAATAAATATATGAGATAATCACCATCGATGCAAGACGAAAAAAATGAGTGAAGGACGTATACGAATATATAATTATAAGAATACAAGAACATAATGAAGTTACAAGAGGCTGGTAGACCTACACACGTGGTAATAACACATGCATTACCTACATGTGCTCCGTGAGAGGGATTGGGGGGTGTTAGTTAGTTAGGTAGTTAGTGCAGAGTCAATCGGGAATCTTTAAAGAAGACAAGACAATTTTATGGATAGAGTTGATGTTGAAAGGTGGATGTAGGCAATGTATGTGTGATACAGGAACTACCTCCCGGCCTCTTGTAGCTACATAATGTTCTTATGTGCTGTACGTAGCTACCTACATCCACCTTTCATTCCTATCCATAAATTTGACCTGCGTTGTGCTTAGCTGCGTCGTGTCGGCTGGGACGCTGAACACACGCATGGAGAAGATAACTCAAGTAAACATAGAAGTAAAATGGAGGAGATAGCATGAGGTAATAGCACATAAACATAGGAGTAAATGATAGAAGTAAAATGGAGGAGATAAAATAAATGACATAAAGGTAAATGTGATCCTGGCCGAACAACCATTAGGGGAGTGGGAACCGAGGATGATTTCTTGCCACTTCATCACAGGTGCCGTTGTGAGGGTGTGGCGGGGCGTGGGCTACTTGACGCAACCTGCACACACACATTATATATATTATAGTTGTGTGTGTGTGTGTGTGTACAGTGTGTGTGTGTGTGTGTGTGTGTGTGTGTGTGTGTGTGTGTGTGTGTGTAATCTTTTATGGGGTACCTTATCAAATGCTTTCTTCAAATCCAGGAAAGCGCAATCCACCCATCCATCTCTTTCTTGTACTACGTCAATCACCCTTGAGTAGAAGCAAGAGTAGTGTGTGTGTGTGTGTGTGTGTAAATGTGTGTGTGTGAGGAAAAGCGGCTTATAGGAGCGACTGACTCATCTCGTAAATAGTGCAGACTTCTGAGCACCAGAATTAACACTTGAAATGAACGTCATTACGAAAAGAAGGGAGGGAGGGAAGGAGGTGGATTTGTGAGAGGGGAAACGTGCTGACAGGAGAGAAACGTGTGGGAGGAAGGCAGCGTCAGGGGTGATGGAGGGCGAGGGGAGGGGAGGAAGAGGCTGTGTGGGGCGAGGGGAGGGAGAGGGTGTGTGGGGCGAGGGGAGGGGAGGGAGAGGTTGTGTGGGGCGAGGGGAAGGGAGGGGAGGAAGAGAAGGGGTGATGGAGGGCGAGGGGAGGGGAGGGCGAGGGGAGAGGGGAGGAAGAGGCTGTGTGGGGCGAGGGGAGATGAGTGGAAGAAGAGAAGGGGTGATGGAGGGCGAGGGGAGGGAGAGGTTGTGCGGGCGAGGGGAGGGGAGGGGAGGAAGAGAAGGGGTGATGGAGGGCGAGGGGCAGAGACTGTGCGAGGCGAGATACTTGTGGCGAGATCAATTGGACCACGTTAGGTGTTGGGAGTTTTTGGGACCAAGGGAGGAGAAGAATAACAAATGACAGTGTGAGTGTGTGACATCAAGTTGTGTGGTGGGGAGAGAAGTCGCCGTGAAGTTATGTCGTGGAGGCGAGGACGACGAGGAGGAGGAGGAGGAAGTGAGGGAACCGTGAAATATGAGGGGAACTGAGTGTGTGTGTGCATGCTGTAAGACTATGTAGTACTGTACCAGTGTGTGTGTGTGTGTGTGTGTGTGTGTGTGTGTGCAGGAATGCTACGTATATTCTTCAAATTTTACTGTATACACACACACACACACACACACACACACACCGGAAACGACAACAAAACACCATCGTCAATTTGTAGTCGTGCCGAACCACCCAAGGAGGTCGTACACAGTTTCTACACCACCTCCTTGGAACCACCACACACACACACACACACACACACACACACACACACACACACACACACACACACACACACACACACACACACATGCACTCACACTCCAGAGGGGCTCGCCGCGGCTCGAGTGGCTCGGAGTGGCGGGCCCATAAAATTAATCCCCGGAAAGCTGACCTGACGCCCCCGGCTTGAGGTCACGGCCGACACAAAAACCCTGAAAGAGACCCACCCAAGGCCTCTCTGTAACCCAGGCGGCTCACCCAACCAGGAGGACGAGGGGGCGGGGGCACGGGTACTGGGTTGTGAGAGGGGGGGTTAAAGGCGGGGAGGGATGGAAGGGAATGAGAAAAGGAGGCTGAGAATGTTGCTGGTGGTGGTTGTGGTGATTCTAAAGGGAGTGACGGTAGTAATTACGATGGTAAGTGGTAGGTAATGTTGTACTGATTGCTGAGACTAAGATTGTGTGTGTGTATATATGTGTATACACACACACACACACACACACACACACACACACACACACACACACACACACACACACACACACACACACACACACACACAATGGCCTCCTTTCACAAGATATGCAATCAGTGGATAATCATGCACGATATCGTTTTTTTTGTTTTTTTGTTACTGTAAACCTTTGGGTGAAAATTAAATTAGTATAGTATTAGTATAGTAGTAGTAGTAGTTTTAATGTGTGTTTATATTCAGTGGTATGTCTGGAAAGCCTTAACTGTTGTGGCGAGCAGGACCCGTTTACAACCTGTCCTGAGCGGGTGCGTCTCAGGTAACCCGCGAGTCAATCACCTGTGTCCTGTGTTGCCAGTGTCGTGCAAACGTTAATAATAATAATGATAATAATAATTTAATTTTCACCCGAAGGCATACAGTAAAAAAAGAAGAATGCTTAATAAATAAAGTTCAGAGTATTGCTGAATTGATGTTTATGAATATAGAAGTAGTGTTGTGGATGCTGTATGAAATATAACTGTTATGAAAGGATGTTTTTGCGCAATAGTGTTGTTTAGTACAAAGGATGCAGTGGTGCGGCGTGTATACAGGGCGGAGACACACCCTGGTCACGACACTAAGGCCACAGTGGGCTAAGGGGGCACAGTGGGCTAAGGGGGCACAGTGGGCTAAGGGGGCACAGTGGGCTAAGGGGGCACAGTGGGCTAAGGGCAGAGGCAGTGGGCTTGTCCCTGCTCGCACAAAAAGCCTCACCACCGCACGACGCCCCGCTGATAACACCATTCCGGGGCGACCGACACACCCGACACGCAGCGATCGTATCCGGGCTGCCGGTGGGGATGGGGCCGGGGGGCGGGGGCGGGGCGGGGGGCGGATGGTTAATAGGGGAGACGCTGAACAGTAATTATCGCAATGGATGGCTGTCGGGGGCCGCACCTTGGAAAATTTGAGTTAACAGGACGAAAAGAACAATTATTATAGATGAGAGAAGCGAAAGACATGAAGGGATGGATGGATGGCAAGGAGGAAGGAGGGATGGCAAGGAGGAAGGAGGGATGGCAAGAGGGAGGGGACACCGAGAGGAGGGAAGGAAGAAGGAAGGGAAGGAAAAGATAACTAGGATGTCCGTCTGTCTGCACGGGCGGAAGGCGTGGCTCTCCTTGCCCTTTTATTTACCCTTATATTTCTTTTTATTTAAACCGTTATTAATCACACAGCTGGCTTAAAAGGTAGATAAGTTAAGGCAGTAAGTGTTTCAGTGTATTTCTGACTCCTGACACTCGCTTAACTACTGTGTCTTGATCTTTATGGTAGGTATGTAGATAAGTATGGTAGATAGATATATGTAGGTAAATATGGTAGATAAGTTAAGGCAGCAAGTGTTCAGGATCCTTGTGGAAACTTGCTTCAACTCACGCCGACAATCATGACCGTTTGTCTCCTCTGTAGGGAAAGATTTTAATTTGGAAGGAGTTTTGTGCGGCGTGTTTTCGTTTATTTTTATTTTTTATTTAAGCAGTTATTAATCACGCAGATGGCTTAGAAGGTAAATAAGTTAAGGCAGTAAATATTCAGGAAGTTGATTGCCTGCGTAACTTTTACATTAATTAAAGTTGGGTTGTAGTTCAGGAATTAACTCCAAACTCATACATTATTCAGGGTTCATTGAGTTCAGGGCACACAAGCACCGCCCGCACTTGTATTTAGCTGATACTTGTTCATACATTCTTACATTGTTCACCCCTTGAGACTCAGAACGTAATTTCCATCGTAATTTGGCTACTATTAGACGATTTTTGGGAATATAAGCAATATTTTATAGATATGACCTGTTTAGTATCCTTGTCGACTAACTAATTTGATATATTAAGTGACTTTTCGTAATTTTATGGCCAAAAACAGACCATTTTTTATAGTAAAGGAAAGATCTGGGCGTGAAGGGGTTAAGGTGGACAAAATATTTACGGTTTTATTATATCGCACACCGCTATGATAACATGTAAAGATTTGAACTCCAGCATATTTAAACTATTTTTTTGTGGAATCATGATAAAATAATAATAATGATAATGTTATTTTCACTCCAAGGCATACAGTAAAAAAAAAAATGCAAACAGGAGTAAAAGAACTTACGTGCTAAAACAAATATAAGATAATATATACATGTGGGCAATATATACACTGCTGTAGTACATATTATATTGATTTTTTGTTTCTCTCTCTCTCTCTCTCTCTCTCTCTCTCTCTCTCTCTCTCTCTCTCTCTCTCTCTCTCTTCTCTCTCTCTCTCTTCTCTCTCTCTCTCTCTCTCTCTCTCTCTCTCTCTCTCTCTCTCTCTCTACATAAAAGGAAACATTTGTCTTGATTTGGAGACTCACATCCTTACTACTTTTTTTCGCCTGCTTGAGTGGGTGTAATGTTGATCACCTTTCTTGGCATTTTCAGCAGGATGGCCTAGAAAAAGCGGGCGTCGTGGCTTTGTATGTAGGTTGGGTTCAGGGTGGGAGAAAAGGAGTGGCGGGGAGTGGAGTGGCAGAGAGAAAACTGGCAGGGTGAGGAGTGGCATGGAGAGGAGTGGCAGAGAGAGAACTGGCAGGTGAGTGGCAGGGAGGGAGTGGCAGGAGAAGTGGCAGTGGCAGGGAGTGGAGTGGCAGGGAGTAGGAGTGGCAGAGGATGGCAGGGAGGAGTGGCGGGGAGAGGAGTGGCAGGGAGAGGAGTGGCAGGGAGAGGAGTGGCGGGGAGAGGAGTGGCGGGGAGTGGAGTGGCAGGAGAGGATGGCGGGTGAGGAGTGGCGGGGAGGAGTGGCAGAGAGAAAACTGGCAGGGTGAGGAGTGGCAGGGAGAGGAGTGGCAGGAGTGAGAACTGGCAGGGGAGGAGTGGCAGGAGAGGAGTGACAGAGAGAGAACTGGCAGGGGAGGAGTGGCAGGGAGAGGAGTGGCGGGGATGGAGTGGCGGGGAGTGGAGTGGCGGGAGTGGAGTGGCGGGAGAGTGGAGTGATGACGGGGAGTGGAGTGGCGGGAGGGAGTGCGGGGAGTGGAGTGGCGGGAGTGGAGTGGCGGGAGTGGAGTGGCAGGGAGTGGAGTGGCAGGGAGTGGAGTGACGGAGTGGAGTGACGGGGAGAAGAGTGGCAGGGAGAATGGAGGGAGGAGTGGCAGGGAGAGGAGTGGCAGTGGAGGAGGATTGGGGTGGCGGGGATGGGTGGCAGGGGAATTGGGGGTGGCGGGGAGTCGAGTGGCGGGGAGTCGGTGCGGGGATCGGTGGAGAGTGGAGTGGCGGGGAGTGGAGTGGAGTGGCAGAGCTAAGGCCAGTCCTCTTTGGGGGAGCGGAAAGGGGGAGTGAGAATGGAAGGGAAGGGAAGCAGAGAGTGAGTATGAGGAGGAGATAAGATAAGTGGATTGAAAGAGGGAGGTGAGAAACTGATTGAGGTTTGGGTCGGTTATGGTTGTATAGTGTATGTATGTGTGTGTGTGTTTATTTACTTGTATTTACCTAGTTGTAGTATATAATATAGTCTGAGCTATAGGCTACTTATGTGGTCCTGTCTCCACATCTATATCTATCAAGTTTATCCTTATATCTATCAAGTTTTTCCTTATTTATCAAGTTATTCCTTATTTATCAAGTTTTTCCTTATTTATCAAGTTTTTCCTTATATATATGAAGTTTTTCCTTATATATATGAAGTTTTTCCTTATATTTATCAAGTCTTTCCTTATTTATCAAGTTTTTCCTTATTTATCAAGTTTTTCCTTATATTTATCAAGTTTTTCCTTACATTTATCAAGTTTTTTCCTTATTTATCACGTTTTTCCTTATATTTATCAAGTTTTTCCTTATATTTATCAAGTTTTTCCTTATTTATCACGTTTTTCCTTATATTTATCAAGTTTTTCCTTATATATCAAGTTTTTCCTTATATATCAAGTTTTTCCTTATATATCAAGTTTTTCCTTATTTATCAAGTTTTACCTTTTTTTGTGTGCAACCTTTCTATAAATTTTAATAACATCGAGACACAATCAGTAGTATTCAACAAAGGCAGACAAACAGGTGGGCTTTCCTTCTACCATTGCCAATAATAATAATAATAATGATAATAATGATAATAATAATAAGAGGTTCATTCATCAAAGTGGGAACACAAACAGGTAACAAATGAGACTCGTGATCATTAGGTTTTGACAGTCACTTACACATCGATTTTGAGAGGGAAAACAAATTATAGATTACACTCTCTCTCTCTCTCTCTCTCTCTCTCTCTCTCTCTCTCTCTCTCTCTCTCTCTCTCTCTCTCTCTCTCTCTCTCTCTCTCTCTCTCTCTCTCTCTCTCTCTCTCTCTCTCTCTCTCTCTCTCTCTCTCTCTCTCTCTCTCTCTCTCTCTTTCTCTCTTTCTCTAATCTTTCACTCTTCCGTCGGCTGGCTCATCTATCTTTCACGCGTTAAGCCTAATGTGGGGAAAGGAACTTGTCATATTGGGCTTCAGGAGGAATAGCGGGGGGGGGGGGGGGGGATGAAAGGGGGGGGGGGAAGAGGGAAAGTAGAGGCCCGGGTGGAAGGGGAAAAGAGGTGAGGGAAGTGGAGAGGGGAAAGGAGGGTGATATAGACCTTAATTGATTGATTTTCTTTTTGTATGAAACTGTCACGAGGAACGTTTGCATTTTTGATTGAGGGTGTGTTTTGTGTTGTGTGTGTGTGGTGTGTGTGTGTGTGTGTGTGTGTTGTGGTGTGTTGTGTTGTTTTTCCACAACCTGGCTAGAAGTTGTCAAAACAAAACGAAGCAAAACAAGATAATATACGTAGTTGTTATCGCCATTCGTCAGGTCAAGATAATAGGTATGCTTTTGTTATCATACACACGCACACACACACACACACACACGCACACACACACACGCACACACACACACACACACACACACACACACACACACACACACACACACACACACACACACACACACACACACACACATGTATTCCCCACCAACTAATTTTGGGAAGTAGTCACCAAAGTTGTCAGCAAGTCAGACTCTTTACGGCTGTGACCGATGCTGACGCTGAGAGGATAAAGTCGGCGTTATGAGGCGTGGAGTGGCATCCGAAGCGAGGAGGAGGAGGAAGAGGGAGGAGGAGGGTTAGCGAGGAGGAGGAAGAAGAAGGAGGCTTAGGGCGAACATGGAAGAGGCTGCAGAAGAGAAGGGAGGGGCTAGAGGGCTGAAATAGAGGGGGAAAGAAAATGGATAGGACTTAGAATGGGGACTGAAGTGATGCATGGAGGTGAAGGAAGGGACTAAAAAACACGTAGAAAGGAGTTGTAAGAGAAATGCGAGAAGAGAGAGAGAGAGAGAGAGAGAGAGAGAGAGAGAGAGAGAGAGAGAGAGAGAGAGAGAGAGAGAGAGAGAGAGATAAAAACAAATAAAGAAGAAAAAGGATGGAAAGGGATGTGATAAAAAGCTATCAGGAAAAATTAAGAAAGAGGAGCAGAAAGAAAGAGAAACTGATGGGAAGCGAGAGGCAGGACGTGGAACAGATAGGTAGTGAAGGGTAAGGAAGGGCAGATAAGGGAATTGAGGGGCTGAAAGAAGGGACTAAATAACATATAGAAAGAAATTGTAGGAGAAAAGCAAGAGAGAGAAAGAGAAACTGATGGAGAAGCGAGAGGCAGGACGTGGAACAGATGGGTAGGGAAGGGCAAAGAAGGGCAGGGAAGGGAATTGAGGGGCTGAAAGGAGAGCACCCATAGAATCTTGGCTTTGGTCGTGTGAGGGGAGAGGGTGAGGGGAGACGGAGGGAAGAGGCGGCGGCGGCAGGGCACAGCAATCGTTTATGGCAGACCGTAAAGTAGGAAGAATAGAAGAACGGAGCTATAGTTTTGACATATGAGAAAAAATATACGACGGAGGGTTTGGCTGGTTGTTGGGAAAGAAGAGAAAAGGGAGTAGAAATGTGAGTGTAAAACGGCAAGACACTTACACACACACCACACACATGAAGAGAAGAAACACACACCACACGAAGAGAAGAAAAAGATGAAAAACTGATACAAATTTGAGTATATTTGGGTTTAGTTGTTTTGAAGGAAGAGAAAAGAGTAGAAATGTGAGTATGAAACGGGAAAGTAACTTATACAACACACCACACGGATTGAGGAAAATAGAAAAATAGATATACAAATAGAACGTGTTTAGCAGAAGGAAAAAATGTAATAACAAGTAAGACTGAAAGACGGAAAAGGGTGACCCAAAAAGGGTGACCAAAAAAGGGTGAAAAAGGGTGAATGAAATAAGGAAAAGATGAAAAAAGAAGATACAAAAGAGAACGTGTTTAGCAGAAGAAGAAAAAAGTCCTCAAACTCAAACTGAAAGAGAAAAGGGTTGCATAAAATAAAGAAAAGAAAAAAAGAAGATAGAAATTAGAACATATTTGGTAAAGGAAAAAAAAAAGTCATCACAACTCAAACTGAAAGAGATAAAAGCGGGCCTTGAAAAAAAAAAAAATCCCTGTGAATGAAAAATAAAGGTACTAAATAGAACGTGTTTAGCAAAAAGAAAAAAAAATGTAATCAAACTCAAACTGTAGGAGAGAAAAGGGTGACATAAAAGAATCATGTCACCAGGAACCCGTAGTGAAAGGAGAACCTTGAGGCGTGTTAAGTATATGTAAATGTGAACGTGTGTATGTAGTCATGTGTCCACCGTTGCCACACCCCGCCCGCGTGGCCTCCGTAAAGCACAGGCTATTTCCCTAGTCAACCTGGAGACTGGAGTGAAATATTAGGCTGAAAGAGTGAGTGGGGAAAGGGAATGAATGGCTGGATAGATGGGTTAGGAGAGGGGGTTTGTTTCTCTCTCTCTCTCTCTCTCTCTCTCTCTCTCTCTCTCCTCTCTCTCTCTCTCTCTCTCTCTCTCTCTCTCTATGAAAAAGTGAGTGGGGGAAGGGAATAGCTGGCTGGATAGAAGATTATGGGGGGTGCTCTCTCTCTCTCTCTCTCTCTCTCTCTCTCTCTCTCTCTCTCTCTCTCTCTCTCTCTCTCTCTCTCTCTCTCTCTCTCTCTCTCTCTCTCTCTCTCTCTCTCTCTCTCACCACACACACACATACACACACACGCCATTACCCTAAGTCCTGTATTGACCGCACGATGGTTATTGCTCGTTGTGTTCATCACGGTCAACGCCGCCAATTGTTGAGGGGATATTTCACTTTCTTTACTTTGTGGTGTGACCATTTACTCTCTCTCTCTCTCTTCTCTCTCTCTCTCTCTCTCTCTCCTCTCTCTCTCTCTCTCTCTCTCTCTCTCTCTCTCTCTCTCTCTCTCTCTCTCTCTCTCTCTCTCTTTCCTTGTTTTCACACTAATGCACACTATAGTAACTCGTATACCTCTAAATTTTTGTCACCCATTTTCTTTCATACTTTGTAGTTGTATTATTACCTTGTTTTTGTATTATTAGTTTTTGATACGATTTATAGTTTCTTCGGACAGACGTATATTTCTCACCTCTAATAATTTCGACATTCCAACGACGCCCGAATGTGTGATAGATGTGTTGTACGCATCATTGCTACACTACGTACGTATTTCTAGCGTAACATGTGCGTCATACATAGATACATAGAATACATAGATAGGTACATAGATAAGTCATACACACACACACACACACACACACACACACACACACACACACACACACACACACACACACACACACACACACACACACACACACACACACACACACACACACATATATATATTTCTCAGCTGTGGCGTCGAATATCCATCTCCCTCGACAATAACTCTCCTAGTAGATAGATCAGCGCACAGGCCAGCAAAGTTATGGCTCCGTCCCTCCTTCCTCCTCTTATATGATCCGGAACCTAATATCTTTGCCTTCTGTATAGACGAGTTTTGTGTTATAGTGGTGCTTTTTGTTTATATCTTATGATCTTACCATTGATGCTATTTTGTATAGGCTGTTTTTAGCTGCCTCAGGAACTATTTTTTCCCGTGTTGCTAGAATATATAGTTAGTGTGTGTGTGTGTGTGTGTGTAAGGTAGTGCATAAGGGCATGTTTTCGTCTCACTCAAATAACAATCTTCTGTAACAAATAGCGAAGTAGACTCAACACACATGCACACGACGTACCGTAACGGATATAACTCCCCCGGAAAATAACTTGACGTAACGTTGGCTCAATGTGACTTTGGGTTGACCGCCACAACACCGGAAACTTGGCGGCGGGTTGAGGGGCGTCCACACAACATCACATCAATTTAACACAACAAACAACACAACATAACATAAATTTAACACAACAAACAACACAACATAACATAAATTTAACACAACAAACCACACAACAACATAACATAACTTTTTTTTTTTCCTGTATGCCTTCGGGTGAGAATATAATTATTTTTATTATTATTATTATTTTTAACCAAACCTAAATATAACCTAACCAAACCTGAACGTAACTTAACCTAGCATGTATTATATAAAACTAAGTGTTATATGTTTGGCTTCTGCAAGTGACATAAACCAAACCTAAATATAACCTAACCAAACCTAAACGTAACTTAACTTAGCAATTAATCTATAAAACTAGGTGTTATATTTTTGGTTTCTGCAAGTGAATAACTACTGCACAATAGACTGAAACGAAAATATTAGAGAAAAAGTAAGCTGAAGTTATTGACCATATGGTGGACTTAGAATAAATAACTACAACTTCTCCTTGAGTTTAATAATAATAATAATAATAATAATAATAATAATAATTTTATTCTCACCCGAAGGAAAAAAATACTCCTGATAATATACACAAGAGGTTTCTGAATATGCTTTGATTATGTGCTAAGATAGTTTTACATAATAGATTATTTGTTGTTTTTGTAAAGTGATACGTCTAGATGTCAACTGTCTAGGCAGCATGTTAGGTGGGTAAAGATATTGATTTGTTTTGTTGTTGTATTGTGTTGTTGTTGTTGTATTGTGTTGTTGTTGTATTGTGTTGTTGTTGTTGTATTGTGTTGTTGTTGTTGTTGTATTGTGTTGTGTGTTTGTTTGTTGTTGTTTTGATTGTGTTGTGTTGTTGTATTGTGTTGTTGTTGTTGTATTGTGTTGTTGTTGTTGTATTGTGTTGTTGTTGTTGTATTGTGTTGTTGTATTGTGTTGTTGTTGATTGTGTTGTTGTTGTATTGTGTTGTTGTTGTTGTATTGTGTTGTTGTATTGTGTTGTTGTTGTTGTATTGTGTTGTTGTTGTTGTATTGTGTGTTGTTGTTTGTGTTGTGTTGTTTTTGTTGGGATTGTGTTGTTGTTGTTGTATTGTGTTTTGTTGTTGTATTGTGTTGTTGTATTGTGTTGTTGTTGTGTTTGGTTTTGTTTTTATGTTGTTGTTGTTGTATTGTGTTGTTGTTGTTGTATTGTGTTGTTGTTGTTTTTTTGTGTTGTTGTATTGTGTTGTTGTTGTTGTATTGTGTTGTTGTTGTTGTATTGGTTGTGTTGTTTGTGTGTTGTTGTTGTATTGTGTTGTTGTTGTTGTATTGTGTGTTGTTGTTGTATTGTGGTTGTGTTGTTGTTTGTGTTGTTGTTGTGTATGTGTTGTTTTGGTTGTTGTTGTATTGTGTTGTTGTTGTTGTATTGTGTTGTTGTTGTTGTATTGTGTTGTTGTTGTTGTATTGTGTTGTTGTTGTATTGTGTTGTTGTTGTTGTATTGTGTTGTTGTTGTTGTATTGTGTTGTTGTTGTTGTATTGTGTTGTTGTTGTTGTATTGTGTTGTTGTTGTATTGTGTTGTTGTTGTTGTATTGTGTTGTTGTTGTTGTATTGTGTGTTGTTTGTTGTTGTTGTTTGATGTTGTTGTTGTTGTATTGTGGTTGTTGTTTATGTGTTTTGTTGTGTATGGTTTGTGTGTTGTTTGTTTGTTGTATTGTGTTTTGTTGTTGTATTGTGTTTTGTTGTTGTTTGTTTGTTGTGTTTGTTGTTTTTTTTTTGTTTGGTGGTGGCTTTTGTTTTGATTTGCATATTTGGGCTGGTGAGGATAGTGAGGACGGGGCAATGGACGGGGACACACACACACACACACACACACACACACACACACACACACACACACACACACACACACACACACACACACACACACACACACACAACAACACACACACACACACACACACACACACACACCACACAGAAGTACGAGTTAGCTATCATGACACACACACACACACACACACACACACACACACACACACACACACACAGAAGTAGAGGTTATGCTATCATGCCACTCACACACACACACACACACACACACAAGTGGAGTTTGTGCTATCATGACACACACACACACACACACACACACAACACACACACACACACACACACACAAGTGGAGTTTGTGCTATCATGTCACTCTTTTATCCAACGCCTCTGCCAGACTAAACAAGCCAACAACCTTATTTTTAGGAGTCATCTAATCTGCCAGGCGGTGGATCTTTCTTTCTTCATTAAGCGTCGATCCCCCTGCAGAAATTGGTTGTAATGAGTCTGAATTGACGTGTTTTAATGCCTGCTTGTGGTCGATCGGCGGTGATTAATTACAGTAAATACATCTAAAGTTACTATCCCCTATATTTCTTATCGAGAGAAAATAATGAGTGTCGGTTATAAATATACAAGACACGACAAGTTTCTATAAGTTTCTATAAGAGCTAATATATTTCTATACACGTTTCTATAAGAGCTAGATTTATAATGCGGCTGAAGTAACTGGCCAAAGAGGATCTACTACAATTATAAATATTTGCTTTATTGTTACCACGAAAACAGTGATAACTCGAGCAACAAATAGTGTTCAACAAATCGATGCATTACGCTGGTGCATTAACAGTAGAAACACATTATTATGAAGAGTATTGATTCGTCCACATCAATTACTTTTTTTTCCATCAGAAGATAACACCATTAAGGGAGGGTCATTAGCCGGTCTGTTTCCCTCCCTCCCTTCCCCTCACACACACACACACACACACACACACACACACACACACACACACACACACACACACACACACACACACACACACACACTACGGGTACTCCGTAGTGTAGAGGTAGCACGCTTGGCTCACAAACGAGAAGTCTCGGGTTCGATCCCCGGGCGGAGCGGAGACAGAAGGGCTGTTTCCTTAAAACCCCAGCCCCTGTCCAGCCAGCAGTGAATGGGTGCCGGGGGTTGTGACCCGCCTCCCGGGGTGATGACTTCGGCCAACGCTAAGGATGAATGATAAGAATATTGATATGGAGACGGGGCCATACGAGTGCAGCTCAGGCCCTGTAAAATACAACTAGATGAGATGAATACACACACACACACACACACACACACACACACACACACACACACACACCACACACCACACACCACACACACACACACACACACACACCATACACAGGGAATCCTATTTGAAGCAGGAAAGAGACAAGCGCCCCCCCCCCCCATACATCACGTAGGACCCCTCACCACACACAACACACACAAACACACACACACACACCACACACACACCAGTCCCCACACACACACAGTCACACACACACACACACAGTCACACAGTCACCACACACACACACACACACACAACACACACCCCACACACACACACACACACACACACAAGTCCACACACACACACAGTCACACACACACACACAGTCACACAGTCACACACACACACAGTCACACACCCACGCCCTCTCCACGCCCTCTCACACGCCCTCTCCACGCCCTCACCTTCCAGCATCCTCCTCTCTCCTCTCCCACGCTCTTTAAATTCCCACCTCTCTCCTTCTCTTTCTCTCTCATTCTCACTCCTGAATCCTCCTTTATTACACCCCACGACTGTCCTCCTACTCTCCCTACTCACTTACTTCTTCCATCTCCTCACTTAGGACCTCACTACTCTCACTCTCTCCAGTATCTGTATCTATTTCTCACTTCTCTCATCCACTCCTCATTACTCTCACTCACTCACTATAGTATCTCTATTTCTCACTTCTCTCATCCACTCTTCACTACTCTCACTCACGCTAGTATATCTATCTCCCCTCTCTTAACCATCCTCTTATACTTGCACTTCCTACTCTCCCTACTCACTCACTCACTTCTCATCCTCTCTCATGCTCTCCTCACTACTCTTACTCACTCTAGTATCGCTATCTATCTCTCCCTCTCAATCACCCTCTTATACTAACTTACCTGCACTCTTAACTCTTCCTCACCTCTTTGTATTCCACCTGTCTGTCTGTGTCACACCTTATTCTGTGTTTCTGTGTTCTTTTTATTCATATACACCCCTTCCCCCTTCTATGACATGTAAGCTCCCTCCCCTTTTCTTTAATTAACTTGTAAAAAACTTGTCAACTAGTCTGCGTCTCAAGTCCCATCCCCCACCATCACTTCCGAGAACCGCCGCGTTGTTATGGACTTAGCCGAAGGGTGGGGGCCTAAACTATGTACTTCAGCAAAGAAAAGGTAATATATACATGATGGTTCGTTCCCTCTGCAGCAATAATACACAAAGGCTAGTCCCGTATCAGTACTAATGGGCAAATAGGATCAATTAGTGGCGAGCCGGCAGAACACTCGCGTCAATCATCCCTTAATTGGAAAACACGATTCGATTCCCGCTAAAACTATTATTTCCTACTACTATTCCCTATTATCATTATTTTTATTATTATTATTATTATTATCATCAAAACAGGATATTTTATACGAGGTGCATCGAGTTATATTTGTAGACTTATTATGATACCTGTGGTTGATTGTATGTTGTGAATGACTATAATTATCAACATGAGAGGTCATGGAAGGTCAAGGGTCAGGTCACAGCTCCTCCTTGAACACTCACTCCATCCTTCAGTGTGGTGTTAAGGAGGTTAGGAATCCTTCGTTATTTCCAACCTCATCCTTATCCTTTATTCCTTTTTGTATTTTTTTTTTTTTTTACTGTATGCCTTCGGGTAGGGAAAAAAATTACTATTATTATTATTGTTGTTATTATTATCAACGTAGTTCTTGTCTGCATAATATATATATTTTCCTTTTCCTTTCGCTTTACATTGTCTGAGTGTCATGTTTCTCCTGTGCTGTTATCGTAGTTCCTCTTCACGTTTGTATTACATTGATATGAATATTCTCCGTATTTTGCAGGGTGGGAAAGCGTTTCTGGGAACTAGTCAAGATATCGGTTCAGATTCTCAGTATTGACGTATTGAACACACTATTAGCCTAGGATTCCTTGACGCACCGACACCATTGATCTTTCATTTATACAACCATTTCCTTGTATTCAAAGTCCTCATTCTCGCCTGTATCGTTCTTCTGATCTTCAGTTACCGCCGCTTCTATCCCTCTTACCTCTTTCTACCCACCAACACCATTGATCTTTCATTTATACAGCCATTTCCTTGTATTCAAAATTTCAAAGTCCCCATTCTCGCCTTTACCGCTTTGCTTCTGATCTTCATTTACCACCGCTTCTATCCCTTGCACCTCTTTCTTCCCTTCCCGCTCTTTCTTCTCCTTTCATGAGGTGTATACATTCCTACAATCGCTCACGGGCAGTCGACGTGCAGTGTGTGCGAGCCGCGTCCCTTCTGGTTCCTTGCCGCAGCGGTCGGGCGGCGGCGCGGTGGTCTGTACAGCGTAATTTATGTTCAACGCAGCCGTGAACTTTGGCCCGGACCAGCACGGAGGGTTCGGGGACCGCCAAGTGGGCCTGTCAGTCACGGCAGCGTGCTTCCCGACAAAAGGTTCTGTGTGTACATGTGCGCTTTGGCTCGCTGTGTGTGTGGGGGGGGGGGGGGGTGACTGTGTGTGTGTGTGTGTCCTTGCCCCCGTAGACATAATGATCAGACGGGGCTGTGTGAGTATGTACACATTTGCCTTTTCAGTGCATGTGTATACGCGTCAAGCTCCTTTGCTGCGCTTGTATGTAACGTGTGTGTGTGTGTATGTGGGTGTGTCTGTGTGTGTGTGCGTGCATGCATGCATGACACGTTTACATAACCTTATCACACGAGGACGCCGAGCTATGACGCAACAGAGGCATAAACACCACTGCCTCTGTCATGAGCAAGATGTAACTCACTTTAATGCTCACAAATCAAGACTCTAAGCACTTTTAGCGTCCCAATCGTGTCTTGTGGAAGTGCTGGACGAGTATTGACAAGACGGACGTGTTTTGCTTGGTCGACTAAAGAATGAACGAATGATAAAAGAATGAACGACCAAAGAATGAAGAAAGAATTTAATGGACCAAGGTAGCATTAAGTAACAGGAACTACCACGTGTAGGTATCGCGGCCTCTTGTAGCTTTCTTATGTTCTTATGTTCTAAGGTATTTTGTATCCTTAGCGACGGTAGTGGTGATGGTAGTGGTAGTAGTGGTGACAATATAATGGGACATTGTGGGAGTGTGTTGTGCGGTAGTGATGATAGTGGTGATGGTGGTGCAATGTAATGGGCGTGTGGGAGGGTGTTGTTGCCGGGAAGGGGCTGGAAGACGGGCGGGGGCTGGCGGGCGGGATGTGGTCTGGGGGCCTTAATTGTGCCGGCGGCGTCCTGCGGAAGGCGAGTGGGTCTCCTTCGCTGGTTTTTGCTGCATTCGTTACACGTCCTCGTCCTGCCCTTGGCGCCGACCACCCTCGTCACCCTGGAGGAGGAGGAGGAGGAGGAATACATAGGAAGAACAGATACCAGGAGACATATTGGTCTATAACGAGGATATCTACTTAACTACATACTAACTAACAAACTATACATGTAAGGAGACAGTTTGAAAAGGAGACCATGTCCCTAAAGAAGATAGGAACATAGAGGAGGAGGAGGAGTGCTTCTTTTCTTCTCCTCCTCCTCCTCCTCCTCATCTTCTTCCTATTTCTATTTATCCTCTTCCATCATTACTATTACCTTCTTTACCATCATTTAACTATCATTCTCAACTCCTTCCAGTCGAAAAATACTCCTGCTTCTTGTCTTTCTATATTTTTCATGTCTCCACTTCTTCCTCTTCTCTCCTCCTCCTCCTCCTCCTCCTCCTCCTCCTCCTCCTCCTCCTCCTCCTCCTCCTCCTCCTCCTCCTCCTCCTCCTCTTCAACATGCACATGATTTACCGTGATTTACGCATATATATTTCATTTCCTCTTTCCTTTTTATTGATTTACTGGCAAGGCAACGGTGGAGGATGTAATGTGGCTGTCTCACGCACACTAACGCTGCGGTAAATGTTAGGGCGTGAAGGATTTCTGCTTTTTGCGCTACCAGTGTGTTTATATTCTCACGTGTCAGTGGGATGGTGTTATTTGGGACCCTTTTCCTCCTCACCGTCTTCCTGAACTAATCTGATCGTGGAGTGAAGGAAGTAGGGAAAAAAGTGGTGGTTGTCTCGTGGTTAAGATGAAGGTTGGTGTTATATTTCATAGTTTGTTATGTGTTAGCGCTCTCACACACACACACACACACACACACACACACACACACACACACACACACACACACACACACACACACACACACACACACAACATATACACCCCCCCCCCCCCCACACACACAGATAGATAGATAGATAGATAGATGCTTTATTGACCACAGTATTTACAAGGGAACTTAATAAAATAACACACACACACACACACACACACACACACACACACATATCAACACCTCACCTCACTTCACCTTCTAGCACGTCACTTCACCAGCCACTTCATTTTTACTTCCCCTTCTGTCTATCCGTCCGTCTGGAACTACCTCGTCTGTCATCAGGAACTACCTCTTGTAGATCTCACGGCCTCATGTAGCTTCCTTATTTTCTTATGTTCTTATGTCTGCCCATCCGTCTGTCTGTTCGCCACCACTTCCACGCCTGTCTGTCCGTCCGTCCGTCTGTCTGATCGTCCACCTCCTGCTCCTAATCCCTCGCCTCCTCACCCGGTTTGAGGCTAATGTTTTTGTGCCCCTGACGGCCTGACCCTCTGTGTACAACCCCGCGCCGCGCCATTCACACACACGCGAGCGCTGCCCAACACAATTACTCGGCTCCACCAGGCCAACCCTCCTCCCCCGGGGCACAATAAGGGCTCCCCACCCACCCTCAATGGCCCCATGGACCCACGATTCCCTATTATCCATTATAAAAGATTGCTTCCCCCTTACTGCTTCCCTTTAACCCTCCATCTTACCCTTAGCAGCCAGTCACCCACCAATACTCCTTTACCAGTCTCCTTCATCTCCCCCCTTCTCTTATCCCCTTTTTCTCTTCCTCCTCCTCCTCCTCCTCCTCCTCCTCACTCTCTTCCTCTCTTCTTCCTCCTCCTCCTCCTCCTTTTTCTTCATCTCTTCCCCTCTCTTCCTCCTCCTTCTTCATCTCTCCTTCTCTTCCTTCTTCTTCTTCCCTTCTCTCTTCCTCCTCCTTCTCCTCCTCCTCCTCTTCCCTCTCTTACTCTCCTCCTCTTCCTCCACCTCCTTCTCCTCCTCCTATGTATGCTCTCTTCTTCCTCCTCCTCCTATGTATTCTCTCTTCCTCCTCCTCCTCCTCCTCCTTCGCGTGTTTCATTGCCTGCCAGACTTGTCGTGTTTCACTCTTCGTTTTCGTTTGGTGTTTACAATTTTATTTCCCTCCTCCTCCTCCTCCTCCTCCTTCTCCTCCTCCTCCTTCATCTCTTCCTCCTCCTCCCCCCTCCTCTTCCTCCTCCTCTTCCTCTCTTCTGGCTTGTTTTGTGGTGTGGTTTTGCTGGACTCACTCACCATGTTTACGTCAAAAGGATCATTGTTGGTATCGTGTTTCGGTTTTTTAGTTGTTTTTTTGCTATGGATGTTTTTGTTGTTTCAGTTTTCAAATAATTGTATCTTTATTTTTTTCATGTTGTCTATATTTTTTTGTCAATTCTGATTGTTTTACACCAACATACCCCGCTAAATACAATACTCGTCTCACCCAGTTTCCGCTTTCATGCTACATCTCTCTCTCTCTCTCTCTCTCTCTCTCTCTCTCTCTCTCTCTCTCTCTCTCTCTCTCTCTCTCTCTCTCTCTCTCTCTCTCTCTCTCTCTCTCACTCTCACACACACACACACTCACTCCAGCCCCCGTTCAATCATCTCATTCAATCAAATCACTGATCAGACTCACCATGCCAAGGACTGAGAGACCCGCCAGCCGTCTCTCCTCCCTCCCTCCTCTCCTTTCTCTCCCTCCCTTCCTCCCTCCTTGCCTTTCTCTCCCCTTCTACTATTCCCTGCCCTCCCTCATCCATTCTGTCCTTTCTCCTCCTCCCTCTCTTCTTCCTCCTCCCTCCCTCTCTTCTTCCTCCTCCCTCTTTTCCTCCCTCCCTCTGCCTCCTCCTCTTCGGTTCTCGTATTCGGGTTGTTTGTGGAAAAATCTAATGTGTGTTTGTGGGACAAGGATGTATTTCCGGTCGTGTGTGTGTGTGTGTGTGTGTGTGTTGTTTTATTTCTAATGGTCATGTAAACCCCTCTGGGACAATTGGGATGTTTTATAGTCTGCTGAAATCGCCTGTTATGGGTGCTTTAACGAGGATTTATCGTGTGTGTGTGTGTGTGTGGCGTATGGCGTGCACGTGGCTGGCTACACACACACACACACACACACACACACACACACACACACACACACACACACACACACACACACACACACACACACACACAACAACACAATCACTACACCACAAACACACACACCTACACACACACACACCTAACACACACAACACATATAAAAACACAATACAAACACACACACACACACACACACACACACACACACACACACACTCACACTCACACTCACACGCACACATACACGCACACACCTACACACACCTACACACACTGAAAGAGAGAGAGAGAGAGAGAGAGAGAGAGAGAGGCATGTGTAGCAGAAGCACAAGATCGAATCCCCACAAGGACGTACTTTTTTATTTACATTTTTTCTTTTTTTTTCTTTAATGCCGGGACAGTTAACTTATGGAGTGTTAATATAAAGCCTACCAGATGGACGTAACGCCACACATTTGCACAAGAAAATTAAAAGCTTTGTTACGAACAAATAAGTCTACGGTTAGAAAATTTCACCATGTTCCTCGCTCCGTCCACCAGGTCAAACAGGTATAATTAACTATCGTCGCTCCTATATATAATAATTATAATTTTCTCACGTATAAGAAAACACTTGGAGATGCAGGGTATCGATCCCCGTACTTCTCACATGCTAAGCGAGCGCTCTACCATCTGAGCTACATCCCCTGGTGGAGGTGCCGGGGATCGAACCCGGGGCCTTTCACATGCAAAGCGAACGCTCTACCACTGAGCTACACCCCCCATGTGAAGGAAGGTGTTTAGTGTGAACTTTATACAACTTTATTACTTTTCTTTCATTAGTATCTTGTTCTTGCAAGTAGTAATGGTGTGTTAGCACTTAATGGTGCTTCAAACTTACCTCGTTGTGCAGTTTTTATTCCTATTAAAGTGTAAGTTCAAGTTATCTCATATAATAAACTGCAGGTAAAAAGTTACATTGAGTTTACAGACATTTGTGAAATTTTAACTAATATGGAATGACGATTTATTCTTTTATTGTGCCTGCTCTCTCTCTCTCTCTCTCTCTCTCTCTCTCTCTCTCTCTCTCTCTCTCTCTCTCTCTCTCTCTCTCTCTCTCTCTCTCTCTCTCTCTTTCTTTCATTCTCTATCTTTCTCTTGCTTTCTTTTTCTTTGTGTGTGTGTGTGTCAGGTAAACTTGAGTGGTTTAGCAGTTTGTGGTGGCCTTCCCCTCACTCCCCTCCCTCACCCCCCATACACAGTCACCCCCTCCTCATCCTGTTCCCAGCCTCCCCTCCTCACCCCTCTCTTCCTCCCCTCCTTCCTGTTCGTCTGGTTTTCATCCTGGTCACCTTCCCTTCCCCCTTCTTCCCTTTTCCCTTCTCCCTTCTTCCCTTCCCCCGTCTTTCCGTTCAAGCCCTTTCTTCCCTTTCTCTTCCCCTTCTTCCTCTTTCTTAGTTCTTTTTCCTGGTTGTTATTTTATCCCATCCCTTTCCATCCTTTCTTTCCTCTGTATTTTCTCGTCATGATCATTCTCTCTCACTCTCACTCATGCTGTCTGTAGAAGAGGTTAGCTAGGGTGTGTATAGGAGCACTCAGGCCTTTGGTAAACTGATACGGGTTTTGTGATATAATAATAATAATAATGATAATAATTTTTGTGATATAGTAGTTTGCAGTGTTTCTAGGCGAGTACAAACACTGTGGCTCAACATGTTGCGGTTTTGTTCTTTGTTTACTCTGCTAATCCAATGAGGCAGTGGAGGGAGCGTCCTTCCTTGATACTTGTTTTTGCACTGCAGCGGAATTTTGTGGGTGTGGGCATTTACTATATCAGGGTTCCTTTATTAGAGAAGGGTTATATGGGCGCCTTAATTATTCTTTTAAAGAAATCCTAATTTGTGTCAGTCTGTTTTCTCAAGCGTTTTTCACGGCTGAATAATTGTTTTTCTTATGTCTTGCAGGCTGCTTTAAGAGGCGTCTATTTACACTGCCAAATAAACACACCGATATATATACACGATGACGTGCACCATAAACCCTCACGTCTTGGATATACGATACCTGCTACTCAAACGGAAGGAAAAGAAACATGCTTAAGAAAGATAGATATATATATATATATATATATATATATATCATATATATATATATATGTATATCATATATATAACTATTACATATAATAATATATATATGTATTAGAGCATATAATAATTGTTATAATGCAGAATGTATCATATATATATAGATAATAGTTCAAGAGACTAGGTAAATAAGACATGTTAGTAGAGCATAAAAAGTTGCTGTTATAAATGCACGAAGTACATTGATAAATGATTTATGATGATAGACATGTGTAGTATGCATACGATTCAAGCGATTAATTAGATCATTTCTTCTCTTTCGATTCAGCATTCGATTTGGATTGCCACAGCTGAGGTTTGTTTAACAGGAACTACCACGAGTAGGTATCATGGCCTCTTGTAGCTTCCTTATGTTCTCATGTTCTTATGTTCTATGCTCTAAATTTTACTTAGCTGAGATTTTCACCTGAGAGGAAGAGAGAATAGTCACAGCGCATTGATGTATACAGTGACAGTGGCGGGTGTTTAGTGTTTCAGGGGGCAGTTTTGAAACGCCCTGGTATCATTTTCATTTGACGGACACGCTCTTGTTGTGAGGTGGTGGTGGTGGTGACAGGTGTTGGTGTTGGTGACAGGTGGCAGGTGGCGTTCGTCCCCTTCACCGATGCACAAGCCCCCCGTCTCCCCCCCCCCTCTCCCCACCCCCCTCCGCCTTAAACACGAGATGCCAATCCCATTGTTATTCCTTACTAGCGTGCATGGTAATAGCCTGGCTGGTTTAGGAAGGCGCGTGGCTGATGTGCAAGAAGTCGGGATGTTTTTTATATTTCAAGTGATTTATGGTTATCGCTCTGTCGTCCATTACTGTTATAAGTGTGTATGCGTAACTGCCTGTCCGCTTTACCAGTGTGTGGGGAGGGCATGCAAGCTGATACTTAGGTAATAGACAAATATATAGATAGATAGATATACATACAGGTAGATAGACAGATATGTAAGGTGTACCTTACACATCTCAGGTAAAACTGGTATAATTAATATCGTCGCTCCTATATATAATAATTATAATTTTCTCACGTATAAGAAAACACTTGGAGATGCAGGGTATCGATCCCCGTACTTCTCACATGCTAAGCGAGCGCTCTACCATCTGAGCTACATCCCCTGGTGGAGGTGCCGGGGATCGAACCCGGGGCCTTTCACATGCAAAGCGAACGCTCTACCACTGAGCTACACCCCCCATGGAAAGGAAGGTGTTTAGTGTGAACTTATACAACTTTATTACTTTTCTTTCATTAGTATCTTGTTCTTGCAAGGTGAATTGATGCCTAAAAAAACAGGTAGGTATATATAGATAGAAATAAGAAAAGAAGCAGATATTCAGATAGACGGATGATTTTACAAACATATTCGGAGCTGAACAGACAGGCAGATTGGCTGATGTAAATATAGGCAGGCTGACAGACAGACATGTAGACAGACACATACACACAGACAGAGATAAAGACAGACGGACAAGCAGGCAGAAACACACACACACACACACACACACACACACACACACACACACACACACACACACACACACACACACACACACACACCATCGTCGCACAAAGGTTACTATACTTGCAAGAATCGATCATTGACAAGAACATAATTTAAATTTAAATTAGCATTCACACACTTGTTTTCCACCCATTCCGTTTAAGTTAAGCTATCAAAGTATATACGTGTTAACATTCCAAGATATTGCATACAAACAATTTCTGGGGAAGATTTCAAAAAGCAAAACTCACCGCATGTCAGACTCAACGATACAAAGGAAAACAAGGGAGAGTAAAAAGTGTGAGGTCACAAAAAGTCCGCTTAGTTGCCAGTCCCTATAAAGAAGACAGTAAGAAAAGAAAAGAAAGAAAGGGGGTGGGCCAATTTAGTTTACGTGTACAATCATGCAACGAGCGAGTCTATGTGTTTGTGGTGAATTGATGCCTAAAAATTACATGATGTATGCAATGTATCACTTGTATGTATTATAAGCAAGACCACTTTGGAAAGTCTCCCTTGACTGAGTGAGAACAACTTTGGCGGTTTTTATAAGTAGAGAAGTTACAGCGGCTCTTAAGGTGAAGTTAGTTTATGAATGCTGATGTGTGGTGGCCGCGCTGTGCAAACTCTGCCTCAGCGCCCGTCACCCGTGAACCTGCTGACTGCTGACTCTTACACACACCTGCTGCTGTCGTTGCTGCATCTGCTTTCCTGCTGATGTCGATGAGAACAGGTATAAAGTGACGTGTACTGAAGACATTTAAGCGCGCGCGCACGCGCACGCGCACGCGCACGCGCACGCGCACGCGCACGCACACGCGCACGCGCACACGCGCACGCGCACGCGCACACACACACACACACACACACACACACGCACACGCACACGCACACGCACACGCACACGCACACGCACACGCACACGCACAGCACACACACACACACTTACTACTTGCAAGAAATATCAGCTTGTGTGTATGAATTAGTGTTGCTTGTGAGGAGCCGCCAAACACTCTTCATCTTTTGCGAAAAATACTCTCACAAACTGTTTTTGTTGATCCTCCAAACTCGCGGCAACTGTCTGCCAAACTTTCGCCATAACTGTAATTTTCGCTGCCGCCGCGCACCGCTGCCTCACTGCCTGCCGCGCCAAGTGTGTGTGTATGTGTGTGCGTGTGCGTGTGCGTGTGCGCGCGTCTGAGTGTGTGCTAATGTTTTTGTCTAGGAAAATCTTAAGAACCTAAGGATGGAGAAACTAGTCAGTAATATCCCGTAAGTTCGATGAAAATGTTAACTCAGTTTTCTAGTCCGAGATCACGTTATGGGAGCTACAGAATTGTTCATATATAATTTGTACTGCCTTAGATGTTTACTGAGTTATGTTTGTGTGGAGTGTTTAGCAGTAAGTGTTGGTTTGAAAAGCATTGTGACGGGGACCTTTTTTCTGATACTTTGCATGGGTTTGGATGATTTGCGTACCTGTAACAGCATCATCAGCAGCAGCAGCAGAATCGGTAACTGAAACAGGCACAGCAGTCTGCAGTAGTAGTCTGTATCGTCTTCTCAGTGGGAACTTTTGTATGTAATTCCTGTGTTGATAGATATATGACACAGCTGGTTATGTTGCGCCTCAGTAAACGCAGCAACACTAGTTTTGACTCTTCTAAACATTTCAAGCCTATTAGTCTTATTTATCCATCAAAGGCAGACTCGTTTCAGCAATAACCTTTATCATTTTTATGCAACATATGTGGTACCCATAAAATGTAAGCCAATAATCATTACAAGTCGGGAAACACTGCCATCTCAAATGTCTTGATTTATCAATGGTATTAATGTCATCATGATATTCACATTAAATATTTAGGAAGTTCATAAAAAAATTGTGTGATCTCTTGCTGTCAGATGATGACATCAGATATCACGGCATCATTAATCGCTTCCACTTGGCCTGTGTGATGCAACACAAGTATCAGGATAGAACAAGAAGTAACGGATTCAAGCTAGAAAAACGTAGATTTAAAAAAGGAAATAGGGAGAAACTGGTTCACAAATAGGGTGGTGAATGATTGGAATGGACAAGTCGTCAGGTGGTCAGTGTGGGTCAATAGGGATCTTTAATAGGAGTCTGGATAAATTTATGGATGGGGAAGAGAGGTGGATGTGGGTAGTGTTGTAACAGAAACTACCTCGTGTAGGTCTCACGGCTACTTGTAGCTTCCTTATTTTCTTATGTTCTAATACAAGTATGTCCTGAGCTGTGACATCCTTCCATCTCAAGAGACCAACACACGCACACACTATAAAGGGGGTGTAGCTCAGTGGTAGAGCGTTCGCTTTGCATGTGAAAGGCCCCGGGTTCGATCCCCGGCACCTCCACCAGGGGATGTAGCTCAGATGGTAGAGCGCTCGCTTAGCATGTGAGAAGTACGGGGATCGATACCCTGCATCTCCAACTGTTTTCTTATCAGAAGTTATTTAACTAGATGAGAAGAGACAAAGAGAGATTATTTTGTAAGCTAAATTTCGTAACAAATAGAGACAAGAACGATTCTCTTCTGTCACCTACTCATTTTCCCGTATATCACACTAGTAATATACACACACACACACTCTCTCTCTCTCTCCCTCTCCCTCTCCCTCTCCCTCTCCCTCTCTCTCTCTCCATTGTCTATACATCTTTACTCTTTTTCATGACCGACAAGACTCTTTTATTTCCCATTTTCACTTTTGATGCCCAGGAACTTATTATATGATCTATCTCAATGACAGGAAAATGCGAATGTTTTTATATATTTGTGTTGAGTAGCAGAGCCCTCTTCACTTTATAATGAGGTGTATTGGCAATGCTTATAAGAAGAGCCACAAGAGTTCACAAGTCTCTCATTCTTACGCCACTCAAAACCCTGACAATTGGGTCATTCAAGGTCTTTTCAGCAGTGTGTTTATCTTCTTCTTCTTCTTCTTGTGACCTTTGACGCTTATTAGTTAGTATCGTTTTATAGATCCTCTTCAACTTTGTCTCCTTAGTTCCTTACTTAAAAATCTTGTCAACTCTTCCCGTGGCTATTTCACTTGGGATCTTAATTTGTAGTAGTGTTGTAATTGTATTTCTTGCCTCACGTAGTAACAAGACACCTCTCGAACTAAATTGCCCCCCCCCCTTTTTATCTTCCCCCCCCCCCCTTTTTATATTATCTTACTGTCTTCTTTATAGGGACTGGCAACTGAGCAGGCATTTTGTTAATCCTTTTTTTTCCCTTGGCCAGTCCTTCGTGACGTAAATAAAACTATAATAAACGTACAGTGCCTCCGTTGCCACCATATGCACCATTCATCACCCCGTCGTCTCAACGTAAACATTCCTACCGCGCGCTCCCTCATCTTCCCCTCGTTACTGTATCCATCATCACGTCTCCTTTCATCTCACCTCACTAACATGACCTTCACGTCTTACTCTTCACCTCACGTGTTGCCATTCCACCTATTATAATAATAATTATTATTATTATTATTATTATTCCACCCCATGCTTTGTTTTTAACCCCTTGAGGCCCAAAACTTATATTTTTACCTCCGCCAACAAAGTTGGAGGGGTTATGTTTTCACCCCGATCTGTCTGTCTGTCTGTCTGTCTGTCTGTTTGTTAGTGTACAGGATTTCTCGAAAAGTTACGAATAGATTTTGACCAAACTCGGTATACCAAGTCTATTTGGTATAAGGAAGAACTGATTTAATTTTGGATGAAATCTATTGACAACTGTTGCCATGGCAACCAATTGATGAAATATTCGGCAGGAGGTATGCGCTCATACTGAGTGCTATATATATTAATATATATAATATATATATATATATATATATATATATATATATATATATATATATATATATATATATTATATATATATATATATATATAATATTATATATTATATATATATATATATATATATATAATATAATATATAATATAATTATATATATATTTAATTATATATATTACTAATTATATTATATTATATTTTTTTTATTTTTTTTATTTTTTTACTTTTTTATATGCGGGCGGAGGTATGCGCTCTACTGAGTGCCCCCCCCCCTAGTTTTCCATTGTAAGTAGACGATTTTAATTAATATTAGCAATATTTTATAGATATGACCTGTATCGTGTCCTTGTGCACTAGCTAATTTGGTATATATTATGTTACTTTTCGTAATTATATGGCTACCAACAGACGATTTTATATAACAAAGGAAAGATCTGGGGTTAATTGCATCTCATTCCACACACACCTCGCAACCTTGTTTTTTTTCTTGTCATTATTCTTTCACTCCTCATTTATCTTACACACTCACGCGTTTCATATCATCACCTCATTTCTTTGTTATCGAGCAGTTACCTTCACGCCCAGATCTTTCCTTTGCTATATAAAATCGTCTGTTGTTAGCCATAAAATTACGAAAAGTAGCTTAATATACCAAATTAACTAGCGGACAAGGACACTATGCAGGTCATATCTATTAAAATATTGCTTTATTAATTAAAATTGTCTAATGGTATCCAAATTACAATGGAAGTTACGTTAAGGGCTTCAAAGGGTTAACTGCATCTCATCCCTCATACACCTCGCACACCTGTTTTTTGTGTAATTATTCTCTTCACTCGTCATATATCTTACACACCGACGCGTATTATCATCACCTCATTTCTTTGTTATCGAGCACATCCACAGTCCACACCCTTCCTTTGTCTCACATCCTGGTACTTTACTCCACTTCCTCCCTTTCCTTCATCACACTCTTCTCTGTATTTGTCTTAGTCCCTTTTTTACCTAACAAACTATTTTACCTAATGAAAGTTTAATCTATCGTAAGTTCGTAACCTATCTCCAACCTTACCTACTCTTACCTAATGAAAGTTTAACCTATCGTAACCTAACTCTAACCTTACCTAATATAAACTATCCGTAAACCTCCTTTAATTTACCCAATACCTCCCTATATACTATGCTAGATTACCAAACCTATCGAACTATCTTTACATAATACAGAATACAAGTTTATACATCTGTATTGATCCAATTCAACCCATCCTGACTTGACTTAACCTAACTCAAACTACAACACCCTCGTCTAACCGAACTCATTAACCCTATAGCATGACTATACTTTACCCAGAATACAAAAACCTAACCTAACATAACAAAGAATAAAGGCAGATGCATATACTGTACATTCTGTTTGTACATAATGTTGTGTAGCGCAGGTGTACATATCGTATACTTTGTATGTGAAGCAGTGTATATATTGTCCACGTGTATATATTATCTATTATTTCCTTTAGTTCCTTTTCTTAAGTTCATTTACTCATGTATGTATATATATATTTTTTTCATTGTATGCCTTCGGGTGAAAATACAAATATTATTATTATTGTATATAACAACCCTTCCTTACAATTTATACGTGACTTATCTTATAGCTCATACACAACTTATATAGAACTTAACCGAACCTTACGTAACCTAACCTAACCTAACCTAACCTAACCTTACGTAACAAAGAAAGCAGACGGACACATCTCAAACAATCCTTCCAAGTCTACCACTCCAACCTGAAGCCACTCGAGAGTAATGCCGTCACTCCAGCAGCTACACCGCGGTACTCAAACAGTTCCTCTAAGGCCACTACCAGCCAGCACTACAAGCCAACACTACAAGCCTACAGACGCTGATGATTCCTTCCACAAAGAACATTAAAGTGTTTTTTTCGTTGGAATTCTCTCTCGGTATCTTTTTCCCTCGCTCTTTCTGTTTGTCTTCACTTTCTTTCATTTATTTTTTCCCTCCTTCCTTCCTTTCTTTCTTTTTCTTTCTTTCTTTCTTTCTTTCTTCCCTCATTCCTTCCTTTCTTTATCTTTCTTTCTTTCTTTCTTTCTTCCCTCCTTCCTTCCTTTCTTTCTTTCTTCCCTCCTTCCTTCCTTTCTTTCTTTCTTTCTTCCCTCCTTCCTTCCTTTCTTTTTTTTCATTTCTTTCTTTCCTCCTTCCTTTTTTTCTTTCTTTTTTAATTTCTTTCTTTCCTCCTTCCTTTTTTTCTTTCTTTTTTCATTTCTTTCTTCCCTCCTTCCTTCATTTCTTTTTCTTGCTTTCTTGCTTTCTTTCTGTCTTTTCTCCTTCTTTTCTTTCTCTTTTTTCGTTCTTTCTTCCCTCCCTCCTTCCTTTCTTCCTTCCTTCCTTTCTTTTTCTTTCTTCCCGCCTTCCTTTCTTTCTTTGTCTTTTTTTCTTCTTCTCTCTCTCTCTCTCTCTCTTCTCTCTCTCTCTCTCTCTCTCTCTCTCTCTCTCTCTCTCTCTCTCTCTCTCTCTCTCTCTCTCTCTCTCTCTCTCTCTCTCTCTCTCTCTCTCTCTCTCTCTCTCTCTCTCTCTCTCTCTCTCTCTCTCTCTCTCTCTCTCTCTCTCTCTCTCATTCACTCTCACTCTCACTCTCTCCCCTCTACCCTATATAGTCTATGTTCCCCATCTCCTTATTTCCCAAATGTACCTAAAGTCGATTGTTAAGGGAGGGTGATGAGGGGCGGGAGGTAATGAGGCGGTGATGAGGGTGAGACCGGCTGGCGGGGCTCGAAGAAGGGGTGAGCGGCGAAGGGGGGGAGAAACGTAGAAGGGGAAGATGGTAGGAGGAAGAGGAAGGGGGTGAGGTGGGGAGAGAGGAACAATGGGTGGAGTAGTAGTAGTAGGAGGAGGAGGAGTGGGCGTAAAACAGGAGTAAAGGAGGAAGGAGGAGAAGGAAGAGGAAGGGGGGATGCGTATAGGAACCATGATAGAAGGAAGGATGGGTGGAGGAGGAGGAGGAGGAGGAGGAGTGGGCGTAAAACAGGGGTAAACGGGAAAGGAGGAGGAGGAGGAGGAGGAGGTGTTGGAAGTGTTAGTTGTGGAAAAGGAAGAGAGATAAATGGATAATAAACGTAGATATGATAGTGATTTAAAGTGAAAATTATTATTGTTATTTGTGATTATATGGTTTGGATTCAACAGGAGTGGAGTTTCGTCAACGAGGTGGATGATACAAAGTAATATGTGGATAAAAGTAACATGGAAGATAAACAAGTAACGCCGGTTGTAAATGTGGCCTCAGGAGGGAATGAAGGAAGCCAAGACATTGGCCTCAAGTCTCACAATGGAACAAGTGATATTACGATGATTATTATTAACATTGGATATAACTTGCGGATACACCTCGCCACATCCGCTTCCTCAGTGCTTTGCTTTGCTTTCATTCTCTTCTTCTCTTCTTCTTTTCCTTCCTGTATCTCATGGTCATTTCCATCTTATATAACTTACATGTGTTGTCCTAACCATCTTCCATACGTGTACTGGACATGATAAGGAGGCGGTTTGTGACATGCCGTTTTTCTTGATATATTAAATCACGTCTTAATCATGTCTAAAACACGATATGCTAAAGGTGCCGTCACACTAACACTTTTTCCGTCAATGTCTATCGATTTCCGACGTTTTTTTCTCGTTCCGTCAACTTTTTCCGCCTGAATCAGTCAGACGATCGTGATCGTCTTCACATGGCAAGTTGTTGTCTACTTTCATAGTTAAATCAAAATCCATAGTGTCTACTGTAAAGATACTCAAATATACCAGTATTTTATTCCAAATTAGAGCCAACAATGAACGCATCCATGCACGTTTTTTTT
>JACEEZ010023867.1:117981-120481 GCA_016584305.1 Chionoecetes opilio | reverse complement strand
ACCACACACACACACACACACACACACACACACACAACACACACACACAACACACAAAACACAACCACCACCAACCACCACACCCACCACCCGGCACGCACGCACGCACGCACGCACGCCGCCCTCTCCTGCTCCTCCTCTCTCTCTCCTGACTCTCTCACGCACGTCACCCTCTCTCTCTACTGCTCCTCGCCCCCTCCATCCCTGCACTGCAGCACGAGAGATTCAGGGCAGCAGAAGAGCACGCACGCATGTTGCACTCACGCACGCTTACAAGCGCACACAAGACACACACAGACACACAAACACACAATTACACTGCACATTCACACACACACACACACTGCCATCCACAGCTACACACATCACAACACACACCCACTACACACACGACACACTACACACAGAGAAGGGAACACACGGTGACACACACACACACACACACACACACACACACAACACCACACCCACACCACACACACACACAACACACACACACACCACACACACACACACACCCACACACACACACACACACACCACACACACACACACACACCACACACACACACACACCACACACACACACACACACAACAGGATATGGTAAGGTAAGCAAAGCCTCTGGTGTGTTTTACGATCCAGGTGAAGCGATCTACCGGAAAGGTTTCTGCACTCTTCCCCTCATACCCCTCTAACCTCCCTCTAACCCCTCCCCACTTTTTTTTTCTCTCTCTCTCTCTCTCTCTCTCTCTCTCTCTCTCTCTCCTCTCTCTCCTCCTCTCCGTCTCCTCTCTCCGCTCTCTCTCTCTCTCCTCTCTCTCCTCTCTCTCTCTCTCTCTCTCTCTCTCTCTCTCTCTCTCTCCACAAACACACACACAGGAAGGTCACTCCTCCTTCCATCACTTTTTTTTAAAGTATTTCCTATGATGAACTTTGGTCCTCGTCTTTCCCTTCTCACCTTTACCTGTCGTGATCATCAACCCTTCCTTCCTTCCTTCCTTTCTTCCTTCCTGCCTTTCTTCTTGCCTTCCTTCTTTCCTTCCTTCCTTCCTTCCTTCCATCCTCCCTTCCTTCCTTCCTTCCTTCTCTATCCTCCCTTCCTTCCTTCCTTCCTTCCATCCACACTTTCTTCCTTCCTTCCATCTCACCCTTCCTTCCTTCCTCCCTTTCCTACCTTTCTTCCTACCTTCCTTCCTTCCTGCCTTCCTTCCTTCCATCCACCCTTCCTTCCTTCCTTTCTTCCTTCCTTAATTTTGTCTTGGTTTATTGTTGTTTTTTCTATACCACCATGCGCACCACCTCTTCCTCCTTCCTCCTCCTTCTCCACCTACCTCCTCCTTCTCCACCTACCTCATCCTCTTGCCCCTTCCTTCCTCTCCCCGTCATTTCCCCTCACCTAGTCTTCCCCTCATCCCACCAGTCGACCTTTCGTCCACCCCTCGGGAGATATATTGAATCCTGCCGCGATCAAAGAAGTATTGCGCGCTCTATTGGGTGTCGACATATATTTTTATACCCAAGGCTCCTGCACCACCTGCCTCGCCTCGCCATAACATGCTGCAACACGTCTCATCGCCTCCCCTTCCCCTTCCTTGCCCCTTCTTGCCCCCATCCATTGTCCCTTACCTGTCCTTCCTTACCCCTTCGCCTTCTTGCCCCTTCCTACCCCTTCGCCCTTCCTTTGCACCTCCCTTCGATTGCCCCATCCTGCACTTGGCCCTTCCATTGCCCGCTCCTTGCCCCTTCCCTGCCTATGCACCTTCCTTCTTGCCCATCCTTTCCCTTCCTTGCCCCTTCCTTGCCCTTTCCCCTTCCTTGCACCTTCCCCTTCCTTGCCCCATCCTTGCACCTTCCCCTTCCTTGCCCCATCCTTTCCCTTCCTTGCCCCTTCCCCTTCCTTGCACCTTCCCCTTCCTTGCCCCATCCTTGCACCTTCCCCTTCCTTGCCCCTTCCTTGCCCCTTTCCCTTCCTTGCACCTTCCCTTCCTTGCACCTTCCCCTTCCTTGCCCCTTCCTTGCCCCTTCCCGCCCATCAACTCGTCGCCTCGTTCCCTGCAATCACTCGCTCCTTAACCCCTTTCACGCCCAGATCTTTCCTTTGCTAGGGGACTGAAGGGAGCTGAGGGGCTGGGGGGCTGAAGGGGGCTTGGGGGGGTGATGCTGGCCAGGAGTGGATCCCTTATGGGTAAGAGGAGTAGTAGTAGGAGGAGTAATAGGAGGATAAAAGTATAAGAGGAGTAGCCTTGATACTACATAAGAGATAAACACAAGCCTTAGAAAATGGGAAAAAATGGGAGGTATAGGCCTATTTTTTCTTAGTTTAGGTATATTTTATAGTGAGTGAAGCGTTTTCGTTTTTATCATAATTTTTTTTTTATTAGAATAGTTTATTTATAGTTTTTTGTTATTTGTAAACATGATTTGTTTTTTTTTGTTCGTTTTCTGTGTTTCTATGTTTTTTTCTGTGTATTTTATGTTTATGTACAGTATTATTATC
>JACEEZ010023867.1:97981-110481 GCA_016584305.1 Chionoecetes opilio | reverse complement strand
CTACTACTACTACTACTACTACTATTATTACTACTATTACTATTACTACTACCACTACTGCTACCACCACTACTACTACTACCACCACTACTCCACCACTACTACTACTACTACCACCACTTTTACTACTACTACCACTACTATCACGACCTACACCAAACCTTTACCCCTCACAATGTATATTCAACAACAACAACAAAAAACTACTCATACCTTCCTACTTACCTCCACAAATATTCATACATACAACCAGACCTACCTGCCTACCCAGCCCCTCCATCAAGCCCTGTTTAGGCCTAGGCACATCAATAAACGAGAAGCCTTTGTCATCAATCACTCATTCACATCCCTATAAAATGTGCTTCCCAACCAACCTTAATTTTTTTTGTCATTTTTCCTTTTTTATTCCTTTCCCACCGCCAACCCGGGAAGAAAGAAAAGAGGATAAGGGGCAAAAACACGTCGCTTATCCTCTATCCTCCTCCCACCGCTGCCACCATAATAACGCCAGCAGGAGATTCAAACAACAAATTTTAGTGTCCCCCGAACGGCTATTACCCCAGGGTTAGGTTAGGCTGGCCTCCGGGCCCCATGTATCCCACCAGAACCATTATCTGAGTCAGGGAATTTCCTGTCTGAACGTGGTGGTCTTTCCTTCGCCTTCCCTGACCGCGGGGCGAGTGGTGATAACGGTGGTGGTTGTGGTGGAAATATTGTTGGGGACTAGTGGTAATGATGGTGTGTGTGTGTGTGTGTGTGTGGTGTGTGTGGTGGGGAAAGCTAGATAACGGTGATATGATGGTGTGTGTGTGTGTGGTGTGTGGTTGTGGCGGAAATATTGTTGGGGAATAGTGGTGTGTGTGTGGTGTGTGTGTGTGTGGTGTGGTGTGGTGGGGGGTGGTGTGGTGGGGAAAGCTCGATAAAAGTTGTATGAGAGTTATAGTGAATGATTGTAGTGGTTTTTGAGTGGTTGAAGTCCTTGTATAGTGGTTAGGTGGACCAGTTTGTGTTTGTGAGGAGGTGGTAAGTGGTTGTGGTTAGTAGGTGAGGTACAGTACATGGGTAAGTGGTCGGTGAAGTAGATGGAGTGGAGATGATTGGGAAGGAAGATTGCGTGGAGTGGTCGGGAGTAGAGGAGAGGAGAGGGGGGAGTGAAAAGGTCTCTGTGACAATAGCAGGAAGGGATTGCTGACTTGCCTTTCGAACCGGTAAATGGTAGAGAGAAAAATGAGGTTGGTAATTGTGAAGGAAGGAAGGAGAGAGGGTGATGGTAAGGTAGCCTGGTAACAATATAAGTCTTAGTGGTTCGCTGGGGTTGCTAAGTAGTGAAATGGTTGTAAGTTGGCAACAGTGTAGTGGTAGTAGTATAATTTTGGTGGCATTAAAGGAGGTTAACTTCAGATAAAAGGGTTGAATAGAGGTAAGGTTAGGAGGGTTATTGACGGTAATGGTAGAGTCGGGAAGTTGTGGTGACGATAATAGTGGTAGTATTGGTGTGGTAATGGTAGCGAGGTAGTTATAGTGGTTCTGATCGTAGTTATGGTGAATTAAATTGTGATAGTTGTGATGGAGATAGTAGTGGTTGTGGTCATGTTTGGTGAGATTAATAGTGCTAGTATTGGTGCTGGTAATGGTAGCAAGGTAGTTATAGTGGTTCTGATCGTAGTTATGGTGAAATCAAATTGTAGTAGTTGTAATAAAATTGTGGTAGTTGTGATGGAGATGGTAGTGGTTGTGGTCTTGTTTGGTTTGGTTTGATAGTGGAGATGGTGATGATTATGATCGTGGTGATGGTTGAAGATCTATCTTATACACCCTAGGGGACGAAATTCAATAGAAGACACAATTAACAATACGGTTAAAGAATGACCCGAGGCAACACATCAATCCGAGAAGAGTAATCAATCATCTATAGTAAGAAAACACGAGTAATTAGACTAGAAATGACCAATTAACCCCTTGAGGCCCAGAACGTAATTTTCATTGTAATTTGGCTACGATTAGACGTTTTTTTTAGTGAATATAAGCATTATTTTAGAGAGATGATCTGTTTAGTATCCTTGTCCACTAGTTAATTTGGTATATTCAGTCACTTCGTAATTTTATGGCTAACAACAGACAATTTTATATAGCAAAGGAAAGATCTGGGCGTGAAGGGGTTAAGAGATATCGTGTAGGTATAGATCGCATTAACATTCATACTCAAGCACTTAATTAACATTCATATTATTCATACATTTATTCATGTATGTATATTATGGTTTTTTTACTATATGCCTTTGGGTGGAAATAAAATTAGTATCATTATTATTATTCCTTTGAAGCATATACCGTATAAATACAAGAAATAAGAAATATAAAAATACATAATCCACAGCTTATATATATATATTTTTATTTTATTTTTTATTTTTTTATTTTAAGCCGTTATTAATCACACAGATGGCTTAAAAGGTAGATAAAATGACGTTTAAGGCAATAAGTATTCAGAATCTTCGTATTGTTCTTCGTATAAAACCGTGATGAAGGGAAAGTCAAGAGATATTATGCAAGACGAGGGTTGGTGGCGATACGGCAGCTGCGGCGCTTTCCTGGGTGGCCACGGCGGGGAAAGTAAAGCTCCGGGTAGGGCGGGGAGGCGGAGAGGCTGCGGGGAAAAGAAGAAGGAAAAAAATGAAAAGATGCCCCACTAGGCTGCCGAAAATAGCTGCGACACATTTACCCGCGCTTAGCTACGTTGCCAGTCTCACCCTTCCCGACCCTGCTGCTGCCAAGGACTTTTTTATTTTTTATTTTATTATTTAAACAGTTATTAATCACACACATAACTTAAATGGTAGATAAGTTAAGGCAGTAAATGTTCAGAATCACTTTACTCGTACTTGGTGCAATAATCGGTGTAAGAGACAGTATAAAGTGACCTGATGACTACATAAGAACATAAGAAAATAAGGAAGCTACAAGAGGCCGTGAGACCTATTAACGTGGTAGTTCCTGTTACTTATCTTATCTTACTTATCATTACTTACTTACCCTTATCCCTACTTCCACCTTTCATCCCCATACATGAAATTGTCTAGCCTCCTTTTGAAACTCCCTATTGACTCCGCACTAACTATATTTACTTCAACAGTCGCATAAGTGAAATACCAAGAAATAATTAATGTCCGGCTTGTCTCTCTCACACACACACACACACACACACACCCACCCACACACCCACCCACCCACCCACCCACCCACACACACACACACACACACACACACACACCACACACACACACACACACACACACACACACACACACACACACACACACACACACACACACACACACACACTCAAACAATGGCGTGCTGCTGCTATATAGTGCCTTCAAGCACAAAAATTCACAATACATTTATGGTAACACACTTTGTGCATAATATAGTTTTAATGAATTTGACCTATTCTTTCATAATAGCTATATAAGTTTAGAATATACTTAATTATTGACAGTACATATAATTTACCGCTATTTGTGTGTTGCAAAACTTGTGTTCAAGATCAGGTATATACTATATATTATGTACCAAGTGTGGCTAAATCGCACTATAACGTAATATTCCAGTTAATAATTACGCAATTTTCCTAGTATATCATAACCGCAACCCGAACCGCAACTGCGGTTGTCATAAGTCTGATGACCGCAACCGCTTCCGCGGTTGTGAAAGACCGACCACTCGATCCATCACTTATATATATATAATATATATATAATATATATATATATATATAGTTGATTTTCTTAGTTGGTAGTACATCTTGATATTTCAGGGTGACAAAGACACTCGTCATACTTGGGGTTGTTTATGCGCAACGTTTCGCCAAAGGCACTTGGCATCATCAGGGTGACGATCTGTGTATACCTGCCCTCCCTGGGCTGCTGGGAAAATTCTTAGTTGATTCAACTAAGAAAATCAACTAAGAATTTTCCCAGCAGCCCAGGGAGGGCAGGTATACACAGATCGTCACCCTGATGATGCCAAGTGCCTTTGGCGAAATGTTGCGCATAAACAACCCCAAGTATGACGAGTGTCTTTGTCACCCTGAAATATCAAGATATATATATATATATATATATATATATATATATATACTATATATATAATACTATATATAAGATAATAAAGACCAAGGAATACAGGCCCCACGAGCCTGACTCACACAATCACGTGAAAACAGGTGAGAGAAGGAGGAGCAGGAGAAGGAGGAGCAGGAGAAGGAGGAGCAGGAGGAGGAAGAGCAGGAAAAGGACGAGCAGGAGAAGGAGGAGCAGGAGAAGGAAGAGCAGGAAGAGGAGCAGGAGGAGCAGGAGGAGGAGGAGAAGGAGAAGGAAGAGCAGGAGAAGGAGGAGCTTCTTGCACCTCCCGGCCCTCCCTCCCGCCACCGCCCGCCTGGCCTGTCCTCCCGCCGCGCCAGACACCCTCTATGGCGTGGTGTGCATCGGTGGCGCAGTGGTAGAATTTTCGACTATCTCACTGGCCGATACAGACTATTGAGCGCCATGTGAGGTGAAGGAGTGAAGGGATAACAGTGGTCTATAACTCTATATAGATAAAAACTATGAAAAAAAAGGTTAAAATAGAAAAAAAAAAAAAAAGTACTAAAAAAATCAAAATAAAAAAATATAATGACCGGTAGTAGTATAGCGATATATCTTAACGGTAGATTCCCTCAATCATGAGTACTTGCTGTTTTACTGCATATATATTTTTTTACATATTTCACATAGATTCTACATATTCTACATATTTGGATTTTATATTATTATATATATATATATATATATATATATATATATATATATATATATATATATATATATATATATATATATATATATAGCAGAGTAAGATATTTAAAAGAGTTGGAACAATTCTGTTTAGGATTGTCTTGACATTCCCCTTGAAAGAATTTAAGTCGTAGGAAGGTGGGAAAAAAATAGAAACAGCATGAGATTGATTTTGCAAGAGGTTACTGGTCGTTTATCAGACATAATGACGTTGTTGCATTGTTTAGCGGCAGTTCACAGAATGGCGTAGCTCGTGGAATAACCCAATGACTACGCACCTGAATGCGTTGTGTTGCTGGCGGTATTGGATGTTATTTTCCCACGTGGGTGCATACAACTATATCAGAAACTACAATTACATGTAATTGTAGTTTCTGATATAGTTTGCTGTAGCTTACCACATAATAGCGTGTCTCTCCTCTCTCTCTCTCTCTCTCATCCTCTCTCTCTCATCTTCTCCTCTCTCTCTCCTCTCTCTCTCTCTCTCTCTCTCTCTCTCTCTCTCTCTCTCTCTCTCTCTCTCTCTCTCTCTCTCTCTCTCTCTCTCTCTCTCTCTCTCTCTCTCTCTCTTCTCTCTCTCTCTCTCTCTCCTCTCTCTCTCCTCTCTTTCTCTCTCTTCTCTCGTCTCTATCTTTCTTTATTCTCTCCTTCTACTCATCTCTCCTCCTCATCTCCTCTCTTCTCTCTCTCCCTCCTCTTCTTCTCTCTCTCTCTCTCTTCTTCTCTCCCCTCATCTCTCTCTCTCTCTCTCTCTCTCTCCCAAACTCTATTCTCACCTACACACTCTCACACCTCATACTCTTTCCTCTCTCCCTCACTTCTTATTCTTACTCTCTTCTCACACACTCATCTCCTCTCTCTCTCTCTCTCCTCTCTTCTCTCTCTCTCCCTCTCTCTCTCTCTCTTCTCTCTCTCTCTCTCCCTCTTCCTCCTCTCTCCTCTCCCTCTCCTCTCTCCCTCTCTCTCTCCTCTCTCTCTCTCTCTCTCTCTCTCTTCCTCTCTCCTCTCTCCTCTCCCCTCTCCTCTCTCTCTCTCTCTCTCTCTCACACCACACACACACACACACACACACAACACACACACACACACATTGATCAGAACCCTCATCACCTCCTTAGTCCCACTCCTCCCGTGCCCCTTTCTCACTCCATCATTCTCACCTCTTCCCTCATCCTTCCCTTCACCGCCTGCCTGTCTCCCTCTCCCTTTGTTAATTCATCTCTCGTCCCTCTCTCTCGCCCTGCCTCCCTTCCTTTCACCTGGCCTTTCCCTTCCTCCGTTTTCCTCCTCCGCGTTCTCTCGTTCACCTTCATGACTTCTTCGTTCCAGGTAGCGGCCACGTGTCTCAGGTGTAATTTAGAATCGATGGTATCGTTATTTTGGTTTCCGTTCACCTTTCTCCTACTTCCTTCCTTCCTTCCTTCCTTCCTTCCTTCACCTGCCGTATAAAGAGGATCAAGAGAGATGGAAAAAGGGATTAATCTGTTATATGTAGTAGTTATAGGTCTGTAGTTGTTTTGTTTTGTTTTTATACTGGTTTTTAATGGTGTGTTACGATCAACTCTTCCTTCCTTCCTTCCTTCCTTCCTTCGCCTGGGTTATAAGGGGAGAGATGGAAAAGGGGGGATTAATCTACCTACCTTTCTTCCCTCCTTCCTTCCTCCTTCCTTCCTTCCTTCCTTCCTTCCTTCCTTCCTTCACCTGGGTTATAAGGGGAGAGATGGATTAGGGGGGATTAATCTACCTACCTTTCTTCCCTCCTTTCTTCCTTCCTTCCTTCCTTCCTTCCTTCCTTCCTTCCTTCCTTCCTTCACCTAGGTATAAGGGTATCGTTATTTTGGCTTCCGTTCACCTCTCTCCTACTTCCTTCCTTTCCTTCCCTTCACCTGGGTTATAAGGGGAGAGAGATGGAATAGGGAGGATTAATCTGTTATATATAATAATTATAGATGTGTTTTGTTTTGTTTTTATAGTTTTTTTTATGGTGTGTTACGATCAACAGAGAGGGGAAATTGGGGGATTAATCTGTTATATGTAGTAGTTATAGAGGTGTTTTGTTTAGTCTTTATACTGTGTTTTGATGGTGTGTTATCTGTATGTAATTGGATGTTTAAGTGGTCGTCCTCACAGGTAAGTTAGGACAGGTTTGAGGTGTTTTATATCAAGTGTTGGTGACGGGTGGAGGAAAAGTATGGTATGTATATATGTATGTATGTATGTATGTATGTATGTATGTATGTATGTATGTAGTGTTTGTTGCATATACGTAGCCTATGTTTATTGACGGATTGATTGATAGATAGACAGACAGTTTGATATAATAGACTAACACACACACATTCTTTCTCTTTTTCTTTTTTCTCCATTTTCCTCACCACACGCACTTCTGCCTCCACACACACACACACACACACACACACACACACACACACACACACACACACACTTAGCCAACGATACATGAGGTAGCACAAGCCGCAGTGCTAAGACTAATTTTCCTCATTTTCTGCGGCAGTCAAAATTAATGCGGACATCCTGGCTCGATTCAGCGATAGAGGAAAGTTTCTCCCCCCTTCCCCTCTCCCTCTTCCTTCCCCCCTTCCCTTTCCTCCCCACCCCCTCCCCCTCCCCTTTCCTTCATCAGCTTCCTGTCGTTCACGTAATAACACAAATATATTCTGGTGGAAGTATACTTGTGAGGAATAGTTCCCTTTACCTTGTCCTTATTGGCCCATTAGGTGGTGGAGGTGGTTGTGGTGGTTGAGGTGAAGGAGTTGGAAGAGGAAGAGGAGGAGGAGGTAGTGGTTGAGATGAAGGGGTTGGAGTAGGAAGAGGAAGAGGAGGAGGTGGTAGTGGTTGAGGTGAAGGAGTTGGAAGAGGAAGAGAAGGAGGAGGTAGTGGTTGAGGTGAAGGAGTAGGAAGAGAAGAGGAAGAGGAGGAGGAGGAGGTAGTGGTTGAGGTGAAGGAGTAGGAAGAGAAGAGGAGGAGGAGGTAGTGGTTGAGGTGAAGGAGTAGGAAGAGAAGAGGAGGAGAAGGAGGAGGAGGTTGTTTGAGTACTTAATGAAGAAAGATCAGAGGAATAATATATGTGGTGGTGGTGGTTGTAGGAACACTGGTAATGCATGTACAGTGACTATGGTGTTAATGATGTCAAGTGTGATTTAGCTCCATTTCAGATCAACGCATGTTATTCAGTGCTACATAACCTGGCAATATTGTTCTGGCGATATCAATTAGCTATAACATTTTTTTTGGGTCACATATAAGAACACGAAGACAATCAAGAGTAAAAAAAATTCTCAATAATTACTGCCTTAACTTATCAACCTTTTAAGCCATCTGTGTGATTAATCAGGTGAATTTTGTTTCTTTCTAACCTAACTTCTCATACTGATTCTTCCTTTTCTTGCTCTTTTTCCCTCCCTCACTCTGAGCACTTCCATGACGCCTTCTGTTATTGCGTAAGTAGAGCATGTCGCTGGGTTCTTTTACCAAGGTATTTTTTGTTATTTCATCGCCGAATAGATAAGAAATTGATAAGAAAGACGAAGAAGTTGCCTGTTATCTCCATCTGTTATCTCATCGTTATCATCCATCCTTACCAACATTCTATATTACCTGTTATCATCTCCACCACCAACACCACCCAAAGATAAGCGATGATAAGTACAATAGCCCAACACATCCTTATCTACCCTATACCTGGACTCACAGTAAACAGTCGGCTTACCTTATCACCTAACGAATGTGTCTTTGTTTTCACACAATGGCATAAAAGTCGATAAGGCTTCACTGACAACCCACACACAAACAAACAAACACCTCTTGACCCTGTGTGTGTGTGTGTGTGTGTGTGTGTGTGTGTGTGTGTGTGTGTCTGTGTGTCTGTGTCTGTGTGTGTGTGTGTGTGTGTGTGTGTGTGTGGTGTCGTGTGTGTGTGTGTGTGTGTGTGTGTGTGTGTTGTGTCTGTGTCTGTGTGTGTGTGTGTGTGTGTGTGTGTGTGTGTGGTGTCGTGTGTGTGTGTGTGTGTGTGTGGTGTGTGTGTGTGTGTGTGTGTGTGTGTGTGTGTGTGTGTGTGTGTGTGTGTGTGTGTGTGTGTGTGTGTGTGATAATGAGCCTTAGGTAAGCTTTCTCCAGCATCGTATATATAGTTTGTTTGCATTATATGTATATTGCATGTATATTATTATTTTATTTTTTTACTGTATGCCTTTGGGTGAAAATATAATTACTATTATTATTATCATTATTATTATTATTATTATTATTATTATTATTATTACGTATCAGCTTTCCCCGTAACACCAACCAAATAAAGTGAGATTAACGTCATTACATCACATGGCCGCCATTTTAAGCAGTTATACACACTTTCAATAATCCAGTATTTTAACTCAGTGTATATATGTATAACTCAGTTCAGATTATAAAATATGATGGAGAAAATAAAACACTCCTTGTGTATCATAACATTACCATTAACTTTCATTCCACGCGCCGTTTTATCTTTCCCTTAATAATTATCTAAGTATTCAAGAGATATTTAGCGGTTCTAGTGTTCATGTCTATAACAGTTTCTCCCTCAGACACGAGAAGCCCTTCCCTCCACTCTGCCGCCTTGCCACTTACCCAATTTGTTACATCATTTATGCCTCAGACTCCACATCCCCTCCCTCCTCCACACAACATTTGCTTTCCTACCTCCACTATATACATACTATTGTTTTTGTTCTATTTGGTGAGTTGATTGTACACATAGCCTATAATTACTGTGATATATGGGTTGGTATATCTTCTAGTCTAATTGATATGATTTTATACTGTTTGAATTTTTTTTTTTGCGTGATTATTTTGGACTAATAATGGTTAAGTGACACCTTTTCTTATTTTTATTTCTTCTTTTCTCGTTGTTTCCTTTCGTTTCCTTCCTTCTTTGATACTTACACTGCCTCTATACCCCACACTGCCTCTATACCTCACGCACCCATGACATTGACGCACCAAATTCCCTCTCTGAATATGCAATGTAAAAAAAATAACGTGGAAATAGCTCGTGGGAAAATATAAAAGGTTCAGATTGATATTTTTTTTTCGGGCACTCTGGTGAAAAACATTCTCTTCCTCCTGAGTTGCCTGAATGGCTTCGCTGTTGCCCCATTTCTAGTCAAAGCCAACCGCCCGCCATACCATACCATACACCACTACTTTCCCTCCCTCCCTCTCTTCCCCCCTCTCTTCCCTTTCTTCCTCCCCCCCTCCTTCTTTCCTCCATCTCTTCCCTATTTTCCTTCCCTCCTCCTTCTTTCCTCCCTTTCTTCCCTTCCTTCCTTCCTCTCCATACCATACCAAAAAAATGATACCATACACCACTACTTTCCCTCCCTCCCTCTCTTCCCTTTCTCCCTTTCTTCCCTTCCTTCCTCCCTCCCTCTCTTCCCTTTCTTCCCTTCCTTCCCTTCCTTCCTTCCTCCCTCCCTTCCCTTTCTTCCCTTCCTTCCTCCCTCCCTCTCTTCCCTTTCTTCCCTTCCTTCCTTCCTCCCTCCCTTCCCTTTTCTTCCCTTCCTTCCTCCCTCCCTTCCCTTTCTTCCCTTCCTTCCTCCCTCCCTCTCTTCCTTCCTTCCTTCCCTTCCCCTCCCTTCCCTTCCTCCCTCCCTCCCTCTCTTCCCTTTCTTCCCTTCCTTCTCCCTTCCCTTTCTTCCCTTCCTTCCTTCCTCCCTCCCTTCCCTTTCTTCCCTTCCTTCCTCTCTTCCCTTCCTCCCTTCCTCCCCTCTCTCCCTGTTGTTGACTTCCTTCCTTCTGGTCTCCATCAACCGTCCTGTTTGACACCACATCCTCCTTTCTTATATATATTTTTTATTTAAACAGTTATTAACATTTCACAAGACGCAACTTGACGAAATGTTTTGGTATATGTGAAAATAATATGTAAGAAAGAAAGGAAGAGATGAAGAGAAAAAAAGAGAGTAAGAAATAGATAAGAAAGAAAGAAAGCGAAAAAGAAAGAAAGAAAGAAAGAGAGAAAGGAAGAAAGAGAAAGAAAGAAAGAAAATAAAACGCGAGAAAGAGAGAAAGAAAGAAGGAAAGAAAGTACTTAACAACTTGAATATAACGCTTGGTAGTATGTATATATATAAATGATTTACATGCAAAGGACCGAGACAGCATGTACAGAACAGGTATAAAACAGGAAAACTTTAGACCACTGAAAGACTTTGACTCAAAATACATGCAAATCAGGTTTTATGGAGATGTAGACAGAGATAAGGTGTAAATATGGAACCTTTTTGTTTATCATTCTGTAAAGAGAGAGAGAGAGAGAGAGAGAGAGAGAGAGAGAGGAGAGAGAGAGAGAGAGAGAGGGGAGAGAAGAGGGGAGAGAGAGAGAGGGGAGAGGAGAGAGAGAAGAAAGTGGCGTGTTAAAGACTGTAAATGGGAAGGAATGCAGGAAAAGAGAGAGAGGGAGAGAGAGAGAGAGAGAGAGAGAGAGAGAGAGAGAGAGAGAGAGAGAGAGAGAGAGAGAGAGGAGAGTTACATTTATCCCTCTTGCATCTTCTAAAGGAGGGAGAGGGGGGGAAGAGAGTGCTTTTGATGTAGAGAGGAGAAAGGCTTCGGAGATATAAGGGTTAACTATTTCCACGAGGCAGTAACTTTTTCTCTTTTCAGTATTAAATTCACAATGCGCTTCTAGGATGTCGAAACGTCAACTGACAATGAAATTTCACGTTTTCAGAAATCTGTAATTGATCCATTTTTGTACTTTGGCAATGCCTTTCTTTGTTTTATTGTGTGTGTGTGTGTGTGTGTGTGTATGTGTGGGTGAGTGTATGTGTGTGTGTGTATGTGTATGTGTGTATGTGTATGTGTGGATGAGTGTATGTGTATGTGTATGTGTATGTGTGGGTGGTTGTGTGTGTGTGTGTGTGTGTGTGTGTGTGTGTGTGTGTGTGTGTGTGTGTTGTGTGTGTGTGTGTGTGTGTGTGATTTGACTTTCTAACCTTTTTTCAATCTTTATTATTTTTAATTCGTGTAAATGTAACTTTAGAACAGTCAGAACAGAACAGTCGATCAAGAACAGTCAGTCAGTCATCATGGGGTAACAGTCTTTTCCCTGCCAGTCTACAGTTTCTTTACTAATACTTTCTCTACTACTACTACTACTACTACTACTACTACTACTACTACTACTACTACTACTACTACGCTTATACCTCCCTGCATACCATTCAAAACATACTCTTTCACTCTTTGTCACAATCTTATTCAGTACATGTGCATAACCTGTTTTAATCCAGACTTGTTCCAGACACATACGCTTCTCACACATGTTTCAGACACGCTTTTAAAAGTAGTACGTTCTTAACCTCTCGTCGTATCCTGTTTGTTCTTGTTTGTATTCATGTATGTTTTGCCGATTTGTTTCATTCCCTTTATTTTCACATTTCCCCCTTTTTTTGGTATCACAATCAATCAATCACCTTTTTTCATTCCTTCAGTATTCTATCTTACTGTAGAACAAAGGATATACACTACACTGACAGCGTTCAGGAGAGTTAGCAAGGCAGAGGTGAAAGGCGTAGCTTCCTTATTTTCTTATGTTCTTATGTAAAGGCCTATCTTTTTATTTTTTATTTTTTATTTAAACAGTTATTAAGCTCACATATGGTT
>JACEEZ010023867.1:80481-92981 GCA_016584305.1 Chionoecetes opilio | reverse complement strand
ATATATATATATATATATATATATATATATATATATATATATATATATATATATATATATATATATATATATATATATATATATATATACAAAACTGCCCACGTTGAAATTTTCATTATTTTGTATTGTTCCTTTTCCAAATAGGTCCATGACATTGTTCAGCTGGAGCGTATTGTCCATGACATGTGTTTGATATCGTGTAGGCGAGAACACTTTATGAAACATTTGACAAAGAACAAAGTATTTTTGATGCATTCTTTTAGCAGATTTTTCAAGTGGAAAATTGAACTAAATCGTGAATTTTTGTTGTTGTAAATTCTCGCCTTTTAGATATGAATAGAGGGATTTGTAAAGTGCATTAAATTATTGAGGTCAAAGTGATACATTTCCCTGCGATGAGTGAGGCAGATGAGGGCATGGGTGAGGGTGGCTTGGGGGTGGCTGGGGGTCGGGAGGGCCTGAGATGAGGCGCCCCTGGTGGTCCAACGCCCCGCCGCGCCTGTGAACCCCTGCCACCACCAGCCCCGACCCCTGGCCCTGATTGCCGCCCCGCCCCCCGGCCAGGCCAGGGAAGGGGCGGTCCACACAGCTTTTGCGAGGCAGCCCCTCACACACACACACACACACACACACACACACTAACTAACTTTTATTTTTAAAGCTCAGATTGACCAAATGAGACGAGGAGACAGGACCCCACGAATGTAACTCATTTCCCGTATATGACAACGAGGTAAATACAACTAGGTAAATACAACGAGGTAAATACAACGAGGTAAATAAAACTAGGTAAATACATATATGCACACACAGCCGCCTGGGGATCACACACACACAAATATACATTATATATTTATTTATATGGTAATATTTAGAACTACATCGTATTTACTACATCCAACACTTGCACATATAATTTAAGATGAATGCCTATTCCGTGAACTAATGACCAGCACGACCTGCTTTCCAGCGGCACGTGTCTCATCCCTCAGAGCATGTGTAATACCAAGGATAATAGTATAGCATCCTTGTGTAATACAGTGTTCAGTCCGTAGGTGTTTTTTCGTCGGTGAGGGCGTCAAGTTTCCCGTCATTTTGGCCGCGCAAGTTAACATGAACGAGGTAATTAACCTGGCGGGATAAATGCTTCAATGATTGGAAATACTGGTCACCCACACCAACCTCTAGTGACACACACAAGTCACAGCTATACTACAATTTTCCCTTTAATATTATTTTTGTTTCCCATTGAATTCCAGCAACGAGATAGAAGGGGATGAGTCTTGTATTGGTTTGCTGTTGTAGCGTCCTTGGCAGTCTTCAGTTTGACGAGGACGAAAATAAACATTACTACATTGTTGATATATGTGATACACGCAATTGCCGGTTAGTGCTGCCTCTCAAATAATAATAATAATAATAATTTAATTTTCATCCGAAGGCACACAGGAAAAAAATACCCATAATATACATACAGGAAGAAATGAACTTAAGTACTAAAGCAAATAAAAGATAGAATATACATGTGAAATGAAATAAATGTGTAATGTGTAAATAGTGAAATCTTTCCGCTATATATTTATAGAGAAGTGGTGGCGCGGCCGAGGAAATAATCTGAGGATGGTCGTCTTGGTCGTCTCACAGCACGGGGCGGCAGGTGCTGGGGGCGTGGAGGAGGGGGAGGGGGGGCGTGGAGGAGGGGAGGGGGGGCGTGGAGGAGGGGGGGGGGCGTGGGTTGGAAGTTGGGTCACATTTCCCTGACAGCTGCTGGAGTATTGAGTAAACTGAGCGCTTGGAGAGGAGGAAAGGAAGGAAAGGAGCGAGGGAGCGTTCTGAGTAAGCTAAGTGGAAGAAGAGCAGGTTTAGTGGTGGAGCCTCAAGCGGAGGGAGAGTGTGTGTGTGTGGAGAGTAGTGTGGAATTTGCCTGAGTGGAGGGCGAGTGTGGAGTGTGTTGGGTGGAAGGGAGGGATGCACCGCCGATCCCTGACACCACTGCCTCGATGCTTCCCCGAATCCCCAGGCGACGGTGTGTGTGTGTGTGTGTGTCTGTGTGTGTGTGTGTAGGGAGGGTTGCTGCAAGGTAACTGTCAAAAGGAGGAGGAGGCATTATTATTATATCAGTCATTCTCGCCCCTCACATATAAATCTAGAAAAATAAAAGGAAATAAAGTTACAAAAAGTGTTTGTGAACCTTGTCTTCGGTTTCATAAGATTAATTTTTTCTTGTGCTCGTTTTTTTTTACCTTAACTGCTGCTTTTTTTTTTTTTTTTTTTTTTTTTTTTTTTTTTTTTTTTTTTTTTTTTTTTTTTTTTTTTTACATCACAAAGGACTGGCCAAGGGCACAACAAAATGGGTAACACAAAGCCCGCTTAGTTGCCAGTCCCTATAAAGAAGACAGTAAGAGAATAAAATAAAAAAGAGGGGTGAGCCAATTTAGTTCGGGAGGTGTCTTGTTACTCTTCTTTTGAAAAGATTTAAGTCATAGGAAAGTGGAAAAATAGAAACAGGAAGAGAGTTCCAGAGTTTACCAGTGAAAGGGATGAAAGAGTAAAGATACTGATTAACTCTTGCATTAGGAAGATGGACAGAATAGGGATGAGAATGAGTAGAAAGTCTTGTGCAGCGAGGCCGCGGGAGGGGGGTAGGCATGCAGTTAGGAAGTTCAGAAGAGCAGTGAGCATGAAAATAACGGTAGAAGAGAGCAAAAGAAGCAGCATTGCGGCGGTGATTTAAAGATTGAAGACAGTCAGTCAGAGGAGGGGAGTTGATGAGACGAAAAGCTTTTGACTCAACCCTGTTTAAGAGAGCTGTATGAGTGGATCCTCCCCAAACATGTGAGACATACTCCATAGCGGGGCGGATAAGGCCCCTGTAGAGAGCAAGCAATTGGGAGGGAGAAAAAAAGACGCAGACGCCACAGGACACCTAACTTCTTAGAAGCTGTTTTAGCAAGAGATGAGATGTGAGGTTTCCAGTTCAGATTTTTAGTAAAGGATAGTCCTAGAATGTTCATTGTAGAAGGAGGAGACAGTTGAGTGTCATTGAAGAAGAGGGGATAGTTATCTGATAGGTTTTGTCGAGTAGATAGGTGAAGAAATTGGGTTTTTGAGGCATTGAACAAAACAAGGTTTGCTTTGCCCCAATCAGAAATTATAGAAAGATCAGAAGTTAGGCGCTCGGTGGCATCTCTCCGTGAATCACTTAGTTCCTGTTGAGTTGGACGTCTAATAAACGACGTTGAAAAATGCAGGGTAGAATCATCAGCGTAGGAGTGAATAGGGCTTTGAGTTAGACTTAGAAGATCATTAATGAATAATAGAAAGAGAGTGGGTGATAGGACAGAACCCTGGGGAACACCACTATTGATAGATTTAGGAGAAGAACAATGTCCATCTACAGTAGCTGCAATAGAACGGTTTGAAAGGAAACTTAAGATGAAGGTACAGAGAGAAGGATAGAAACCGAATGAGAGTAGTTTGGAAATTAAAGATTTGTGCCAGACTCTATCAAAAGCTTTTGATATGTCAAGGGCAACAGCAAAAGTTTCACCGAAACCCCTAAAGGAGGATGACCAAGATTCAGTTAGGAAAGTTAGAAGATCGCCAGTAGATCGTCCTTTACGGAAACCGTACTGACGATCAGATAGAAGATTGTGAGCAGATAGATGCTTAAGAATCTTATTAAGTATAGATTCAAAAACTTTAGAAAGGCAGGAAGTCAAAGCTATAGGACGGTAGTTTGAAGGATTAGAACGGTCACCCTTCTTAGGAACAGGTTGGATGTGAGCAAACTTCCAGCAAGAAGGAAAGGTGGAAGTAGATAGACAAAGACGGAAAAGTTTGACCAGGCAGGGTACAAACACAGAAGCACAGTTTTTGAGAACAATAGGAGGGACTCCGTCAGGACCGTAAGCCTTCCGAGGATCTAGGCCAGAAAGGGCAAAGAAAACATCATTACGAAGGATCTTAATAATAGAGAAAATATAGTCAGAGGGTGGAGGAGAAGGAAGAACAAGCCCTTCATCAAACAGAGTGGAATTTTTAGCAAAGGTTTAAGCGAAGAGTTCAGCTTTAGAAATAGATGAGACAGCTGTGGAGCATCTGGGTGAAGCATAGGAGGGAAAGATGAAGAAGAAAAATTGTTAGAGATGTTATTTGCTAGATGCCAGAAGTCACGAGAGGAATTTGATTCAGAAAGATTTTGACATTTTTAATTAAAATTAAGGTCCACTTCAGTGCTGTCTTCATTTCGTCGTTAAATAATTTTCCATCAATTTGTGATGATTTATCTTGATTATTCCTCAGTTGTTGTTGTTGTTTTTTCTTTTTTTCATAAGACTAAAATATGAATTCAATTTTCCTTTTGTCGAATGAACTATTTTGCCAACATTTTACATGTACAATTATTGACGCACTTCCCTGCCATTTCACTCCCCTTCTTCTGTAACCCGTCTCCCCTTAGAACATGCATATTTTTCCCTCTCTCTCCCTCGCTCCTCTTATTTCACTGCGCGGTGCACTTCCCTTCAGCCGCTGCCTCCTGTACCCTCGGCAAGCGACACTGCTGCACACACGACCCTAAGTTGCTCCGCCTCGTCCTTCCCGCCCTTTGTAAAAATGTTATGGAAAATGAGGTATCGTGTGTGTGTCTCTCTCTCTCTCTCTCTCTCTCTCTCTCTCTCTCTCTCTCTCTCTCTCTCTCTCTCTCTCTCTCTCTCTCTCTCTCTCTCTCGTCGATTTTCCTGGTGTGCGTATCTTTATTATCTTGTATCTTCTAATTGTATCTTCTTTATTTTTTCATGTTTTTTTTCTCTCTCTCTCTCTCTCTCTCTCTCTCTCTCTCTCTCTCTCTCTCTCTCTCTCTCTCTCTCTCTCTCTCTCTCTCTTTCTCTTTCTCTCTCGCTCACAAATACAGTCCTCCTTGAGCAAGGGGATGGGGTGTGCATGGTGTGTGAGGTCCCAGCCTAATCCAAAGATCTATCTTATGTGCTCTTACCTCTTTCCGGGAGGGCAACAGCTGGTAATCGCGTGTCCAGCCCGTGATCAGGCCGTGGGTGAATGACAGACATGCATAGTGCAGTGAGGACCATTCCGTGTCTGGAGATTGCTTGCTGCTCTGCCCGGTCGCTGCGCTGCACTCAATGCCTGTTCCATTTGCATAACTTCAACGGGCTGTGTGTGTGTGTGTGTGTGTGTGTGTGTGTGTGTGTGTGTGTGTGTGTGTGTGTGTGTTGTGTCTGTGTCTGTGTCTGTGTCTGTGTCTGTGTCTGTGTGTGTGTGTGTGTGTGTGTGTGTGTGTACGTGCGGTCAGGCAGTAGCAGGCGGGTTTGGGAGTCTTGAGAGAGATTGCAGCATCGGTCATTGTTGTGTGTGAGGCTTTTAGTCACGGCTCTGCTCGCTGGGGGATGAAGGAAACTGTTGAGGGATGATGTCAATGTGTGCTTTTACCGCAATGAACTGTGTGTGTGTGCGTGTGCGTGTGCGTGTGACTTTCTAACTTTTTTTCATTCTTTACTATTTTTTATTTGTGTAAATCTAACTTTTGAACAGTCAGCACAGAACAGTTGAACAAGAACAGTCAGCACAGAACAGTCAGTCATCATGAATGAGGTCTGTTGACAAAAAATAATATGGGATCTGGAGTATCATTTTCATTGCATAGTTGTTTGGTGTTGTTTGTGTGTGTGTGTGTGTGTGTGTGTGTGTGTGTGTGTAAGGGGGATAGCTTTGGGTGAGATCTCTGCTGTGTGCGTGCGTGAAGATATGGTAAAGAATGTTTTGTCGTATAACACACTACGTCCTTTGTTCTGTTAGCCGATGCGTGAATAGATCAAGGCAGTGTGTGGGAGGAATAATAATCAAAATAATAATAACTTTATTTTCACCCAAAGGCGTAATGTAGATAAAGGTTGAATAGATGACTTAATTTTGGACCCTGAGCGGCGAGTGGCAGATGTGCGGAAGCTGCCGTTTGTAGGGAGGAGCAGCAGATGGTTCTACGAGGCGGAAACTAATTGTTGGCAGAGGCGATGTAGTGGTGCGGCCGATACAGCGAACCAGAACGTTGGCAGCCGCGGCACCGGTCTGTCACGCCCATGGTCACGCTCCTACGCCCACCACCCACGCCCCTCCGTCCCCACGCCCGGTTAAACTGTCACAACTCTACTCACTTATTTTCCTACATTTTTGTTTTTTTGTTACATCTTAAAGGATTGGTCAAGGGCAAAAAAAGAGAAGTGACAAAAAGTCCGTTTGATTGCCAGTCCCTATAAAGAAGATAGTAAGAGAATATAGTAAAGGGGGGGGGGGGGTTGAGTCCATTTAGATCAGACATGTTCATATCATGTTGTGGGCTGAGGTATCTGTCCTGCGGTGGTGTACGTCAATATGGAAGACAAATGATTATTAATCCTCTTTCTCATGTTGTTACATTATTACAGTTACATACATACAGTTCATTATTGCTGGGTCTTTCCATTGTAATTCCAGGACATTACCAGAACCATGTTGCTCTCACACCAAGCGTCAGTAAGGAGTCTGTGTGGGTGGAGGCAAAGTCACTGAAAGGCATGACGTTATGAAACCCGAGCAGAGAACAAAAGCCGCGCTATGATTCGCTGCACTCATGTTTCGTGGACTTTAACTGTGTTGCTCTACTTAGCGTCGTGAGCTTGGAATCGTAACGTAACATTTTGCCTCTGTGAATTGACCGTAATTTGAGATGTTGGTCTGCGTTTCCTTCGCGGTCGTAGTATTCGTGGTAACTTTTTTAATGTTGCTTCTACAATGTTTATTTCTACAATGTGTGGCAATATTTATTTCAGTGCAGACATACTTAAAATTATATATAATTGAAAGTGAGGCAAATGCATCTTGTAACATCATGACAGCAAATGGAATATATGTGGCGGAGGAAGAACGGATGTGGGAACCTAAAACGCCGCCTCCCTGATTCGTGATTGGCGACATGGAGTAAGGAATGAGCGTCAATTCCGACCGCATGATCAAGTGACACGTCTCTGAATAGTTCCCGTTGAGGCATCGGGTTTGTGCGTAGGTGACCGTGACTGTGCGAGGACAAAGGGACAAACATGAAGCTCCTGGTTGTTCAGAGCTGATTGATATTGCTCACCTCACACACCAAACACACCCCATCCCCTTGCTCAAGGAGGATTGCATATTGTCCGCTAGTAAGAAAAACTTTAAAGGCTTGAGCGAGCCTTTAACACTGCTTCACAGAGCGGCGCCCCACGACACTAACCGCTGAGAAGAGTGTGTGTGAAGGAGTGTTATGTGGGAGTGAAGGAAGGAAGGACAGACAATGAACGCTTCCTCCTCCTTCTACTTCCTTCCGTCTATCCTCTGTTTGCCTCCCATGCTGATGATAAGGCTAATGGGGATGATAATAACGTTCCTTCCTTAGTCGGGAAATGGTGGTGTGTGTGTGTGTGTGTGTGTGTGTGTGTGTGTGTGTGTGTGTGTGTGTGTGTGTGTGTGTGTTAGCATGGGTGTGAGGAGTTTTGCTGTGTGTGTGAGATGTCTGTTATGATGTTGTGGGTTGTGTGTTTTGTGTGTGGGTGTGTTGTCATCCCAATAAAAGGATCGAGGGTTTTTCAGCACTTCCGTGTCTGATTCCTTATGATCTTTTGGTCTTTTCTTTTCATGGATCGTTTTTCTCTTTGCTTAACAATCGGTGAGGGTACCACACTTCACACCAACGTCGCGCATTTTTCTCTTTATATTTTAGTGTCATGCATACAATGTTTGCTTACTTACACAATAGAGGACTACAATATCTCCACGCTTTTCCTTTTGCAATTAATTTTGTATTAGTTAGCCACCACCACCACCACTTCTATCACCACCACATCCTAACACCACGACCATCACCCCCTCCACACACCACTACTACCATCACCACACACCACCACCTCCATCACCTAACACCGTCTTGCAACCTCACCCCAACACCGCCACACTCAGGTCTTCCCACATCTCCTTGAAGGCAGGGTCGCCACATCACCTCTAAAGACTCCATTGTCATGCCCTTGAGTGCACTTGCCATGCCGTTAGCGCCTCGTATGCCCCCATCACCTCGCTTCCCCGGCACACAGCCCTCGGACAAGTTTACTGGTAGTGGTGGCGCTGAGAAAGTCATAACAAGTTGGGTGTTGGGGGAATAGACGTGTGAGGAGGGCGGGCGGGAGGATTACGACTCGGCACGCTGAGCTGAATGAAGGTCCGGGAGCTAATGCTGGGTAATGGCGGGAGGTGTTTGTTCCTCACACACTCCCTCGAAACCCCACAGCGATATCTCCGCTTCCTGCCGCCCTACAGTTTCTCGGAAGCCCTTAAGTACTTGAGCAAGCTGCCACGCTGCTCTAGAAGGCTCACACAACCATCCTATTTCACCCTCGTCTTTCACTCTCAATAGTGTTTTCCTTTCCGGGAATTTCTGTCGACCTGAACAACCTCGACCTCACCTGCCTCTTCCGCCTCTCTCTCTCTCTCTCTCTCCTCCTCCTCCTCCTTTGTGCCTTCAAAGAGCCTCAGAACCTTTTTATCCCTTCCTCAGTCTTCTATTTTTACATCGTTTCGCACAGGGAACCCTCGAGATTTGAGATTTTCTTGTTTTTATTTTTATAATTAATATCCACATTATTTTGGTTGTCTTTGAACAGAGATCCATGTTTTGAGCCCTCAGGTATACTATTGATTCTATTTCGGGTATCTGCATCGTGTGAAAGTGTTGAAGGCTCCTTGTTTAAGCGTAAGCAGAACAAATCATGATCTTGACAATGCTAAAAGGAGTAGGTTGTTGTGAAATAAAAAAGTGTGTTGCGTTAAGAGGAAAACGTGCCCTATTTCTGTTATTATTTTCCCTCCTCCATCTCTCCCTCCCCATCCTACACAACAACAACAACGGTAACCTAACAAAAGAAAGAAAGAAGAGATAGAAAAGAAGATAGAAATAAGGGGGAAAAAAGAAGAGAGAAATAGGGGAAGCTATCTACTCTGGCTTTTTGTTCACTTTTTTTTTGCGTTTAACAATCAGGACACTCTGGACATCACGTGACTCATGATGCCGTTACCTGTACAGTATTCAGTAAGGTGTGGCAGCTAGGATTTAGGGTGATTATTGCTATCTTTCTTAGTCATGTCGTAGGGAGAAGCATATTTGGTTCTGAGACACTTTCCAGATGGTGGTCGAAAAATAGGTGATCTAACAAAACGGCACGAAAATTCTGCATCGACCGCTTCAAGAAGACCATGGCAGATACTCACACACACACACACACACACAGGCAGACACATACACACACATACACAATGAGATGACTGCGAGAATAGAGGTATTAAGTAACTTCTATTATGAACTTGTGAATAAAGCCAAATGTTATAGGACTCTCTAGACTCTAGGCGGAGTCATTCCATTATAGTGTTCTTTACGACGGTCCGTTCATCAGGCGGGATAAAGGGGCCCAGGATCGGTATTACCAAAGCGATCATAGTTAAGAACGTATATCATAGCTGGACAAAATGGCCCATTTTAATCACAACTGGCTGGCGAATATCATAAATTGGGATCACAAACCGCGCGGGAGGCTAACAGTGGGTTCACAGAGTTCTAGTGCGACTATGATAACGGCCCCGCGACTATGATAAACTTTCCTGCTGTCAACAGGGCCGAGACACAATAACAGCCTCAGTGAAGGAATATTCGCCCACATAGGGATGTGTTGAGTGAGCTGAGTGATGCACAGCTGATTAGGAAATACCGCGTAGACCGTGTGAGGGCATATTGTTCCTCACCAATTTTGTACAAACGGCTTTTAGATCGAAAACATCGCCATCTGGCAACTCTGTCCCGTGTTTACACAGATACTCCTCAACGGTACATCTATATGCCTTATTTTCGGGAATGAATTACTACATTACTCTCTGTCTCACTTCCCTAAACATGTTATAAACATAAGGGAAGAAGTATCAATCCATAAAACGTGGTCAAAGGCTGAATTTACTGATTATATAACCATTTTAAAGAAACAATGACGCTATATTTAGCAGACGCCTATGATAAATGGTTGTGCTAGATTCCAAACTTATGATATATGGCGTATGATAAAAAATTATGATATTCAAGAGCTATGATACATGTCTGTCATAGCTATGATATACGTTTTGGTAATACCGGTCCAGGGATAAAGCTGAGAACCAGATCATGGAGTAATAAAGAACTCTAATGATTCTTCTCATTATAACCCATCAGCGTCATTGTCATTATTACTATTTATACTATTACTATATGAATACTAATATTTGTAATACATATTATTATAATATTTGTATTAATAAGTATTTATACTATGTATTACCATTATTTGTGAGCTATATACTACCACTATGCCTACCAGACGTAATACTACCACTAGTAATACTAATACTAATTTCAATTTTTCATTATCAAGAGTAAAATCTCCGTTTATAATTTTGCTATTAAGAGTACCAATAATGTTAGTAGCAACAGTGGAACGAGAAAATGGAGGAGAAGACGGCTGGAGCAGAAAACCACAAGTATAACCTGCAGTCTGCTCGTTGCCTAAATACTGCACGTAATACTTGCAACTGCACAATGTTTGCTGTAGTGTAGGGGTTGCCAGAGTGGTCAATATCGACCCCCAGGGGACGGTGAGACCTTCCAGGGGTTCGATGAATGCCTTGGGGTCTGAAGGGGGCCAATAATTTGCCAGGTGGTCAAATGTGACTCGATTAATAAAAGAAAATATAAAGTACCATTTATATATGTATTTTTTAATATTTCTGATATTATTGTACCTATGCTTGTGTGATTTGTTTTTCTTACTAGTATTACAGTAGCAGTGGTAGTAGTATTAGTGTTAGTAGTATGGTTGTCAACCATATTGCCATTAGCAGTGGGGCCAATTGACAATAAGTTTGTGAGAGACAAAACTTACCTTTTCATCACATACCACACAGTTCCACAAGGATGAAGGTTTAGTTTGAAAAAAAGTAGTAGTGGTTACTGTATTCATTTACTTTTACTTTTCATATATTTATGTAATCGAACTAATTGCATGGGGGTCGATAATCGAACAGAGATTCCTTGAAGGGGTCGACGGTCTGCAAAGTCTGGGGAGGCCTGCTCTGGTGGCTGCGGCTGTGTATCATCCACCTCCTCTTTGACCACACAAGGAGGATCCTCTTCCTCCTCTTTGAACCCTTGGTATAGGGGCTGTTGTAGTGGGTCCTCCTCTGGGAACCCTTGGTGTAATGGCTGTTGTAGTGGGTCCTCCTCTGTGAACCCTTGGTGTAGTGGGTCCTCCTCTGTGAACCCTTGGTGTAGTGGGTCCTCCTCGTCCTCCTCTGGGAACCCCTGGTATAGTGGCTGCTGTAGTGGGTCCTCCTCTGGGAACCCTTGGTGTAGTGGGTCCTCCTCTGGGAACCTCTGGTATAGTGGCTGTTGTAGTGGGTCCTCCTCTGGGAACCCCTGGTATAGTGGCTGTTGTAGTGGGTCCTCCTCTGGGAACCCCTGGTATAGTGACTGTTGTAGTGGGTCCTCGCCTCTTCTTTTAACCCTTGGTATATTGGCTGTTGTAGTGGGTCCTCCTCTGGGAACCCCTGGCATAGTGGCTGTTGTAGTGGGTCCTCCTCGTCCTCTGCTTTGAACTCTTGGTATAGAGGTTGTGTGTCATCCATGTCCTCTTCTTTGAACTCTTGGTATAGTGGCTGTTGTAGTGGGCCCTCCTCGACCTCAACGTCATCCTCCTCAGCTCGTGATGCAATGTCTGCAAATGAGAAACATGTTATTATATTATATCATCTCCACAATGTGTTTGATCTAGGTGGTGGAGGTGGAGGAATGCAAGGAATACAAAGGAAGAACAGACACCAACAGCCCTACTGGGCAAAACGAGGCTGCCTGTGTGAGCACTTTCTACCACGCAAGGTAAAGGTAGCTACGCCAGGTAGTTTCGCCACCTCCACGCCGCGCAGGGAACGTGACGTCACGCTGAATCCAGAGGGAGAGGAGGGGAGAGAGAGAAAAAAAATGATGATTAATTGTACCGTATCCTAATGGAAATTATTATTCAGCTTTGTACAAACAGTAGTGGTAAATAACTAAGAACTAAAGTTGAACTATTGGGTAGGTGGTACATGATAATTTATAAGATGTGATTTTTATTGGAAGTGATGGTACTACAATGATATGGATAAAATAATTGTGATATTTATCTAACAGGGGACGGAATATAAGTGGAGAGTTAGGCTAAACAGCTCAGCCGTGTTTTCTTTTCCTCATATTTCCCTCCACTCCTCTTATCATACCTCCCCTGACTGTCTGTCCTCCTGACTTTATCACTCATGCTATCTTTTGTGGTCTAATAAATGGACTTTTCATAATCATGCCGTCTTCCTTTTTACATTATAATTCTTACACTGTATGCAGTTCAGGAAGGTAAATAATATGCAGTTATGCT
>JACEEZ010023867.1:67981-72981 GCA_016584305.1 Chionoecetes opilio | reverse complement strand
CTTTTCCATTTACTCTTCAGTTCTTCATTTTTCGGAAATCTATGGAAACTTACACTCTTTTCCTTCGCAATTAGAGCGGACTTATATTTAAATTTGCACTCATCAACAAAACACGTGCTAGGCATTTTAGCATATAGGCATATATATTACAAAGAGGGAGGCAGTCTAACCACACGTGGAATGCACAAGTATACCATCACTATAGAAAACGGAGAGATGAACACGCTTGTACTGCTAAACACACACTAACCCGATGTCCCTCTCCTGACTCCGGTCGGGAGGCATATTCCCGTGATTTGGAAGAGTACGTGGTCTAGGGATATCAACAGCCAATCACGGTTGTCACAACTCGTGACGTCACACAAAGAGGTGGAGCTAACGTGAATCAATGTGAAGGCGTGAACTTCCTTCATTTACCGCCTCTCTCTCTCTTTTTTTTTTTTTTTTTTTTTTTTTTCTATATTTAAACTGTTAGTACATTTGGTGTTATTAGAGCTAAAGCTCTAGGTTTTATACTAGAGCTATCTATAGCTACATATAATATAAAACAGATTTTATATTTAATAATAATTCAGGCCATCAACCAGCTGTTCACCCCCCGCTTAAAGTCTTGTAGCGAGGCGTGGTGGTGGAGGTCGGTTTGGTGAACTAACCTCTCTCTCTCTCTCTCTCCAATACCTGAAGGGGTGAAAGGAGGTATGAAAGGGAAAGTTTAAGGGGTGAGGGGGGAGGTATTGATGGGGTGAAGGGAGGAATTTGAAGGGCGGTAAGGGAAGGAAGTTCACGCCTTCACGGCGATTCACGTTACCTCCACCCCTTTGTGTGACGTCACGAGTTGTGACAAGCGTGATTGGCTGTTGATATCCCTAGACCACGTACTCTTCCAAATCACGGGAATATGCGGTCGGGAGACGATACGATACGTCACAGAATTTGTCACCCCCCCCCCGGAGGGAGGCGGTAAAGCGAAATGAGTTAACCTTTCTCCCTTAGCCTTGCGTTTACCATAGTTTAGCACGCGAGGGGGCGAGCGGGACGTATACCTCTCACCAAAGTATACATTACCAAGTAAACCCACGCGCAAAGGGCGGAGCTTAAGGGCAGCGTCATTGGAGTACACCTTAAGAAAATGGGAAAAAAATACGTGGAGTGGATGAAGAAAACAGAGGGAGGGATGGGAGACTCATATATTCATGTGCTCGCGTTTATTCTACCTAAAGCCCCCTTCACACATCCCGATTCTCCCTTTTCCTCTATCTTCCCTTACTTTTTCCTCCTTATTTTTCCACTCCCTTCCTCGACCACAAGTTGACCGAAGACTGACATGAGAGAGAGAGAGAGAGAGAGAGAGAGAGAGAGAGAGAGAGAGAGAGAGAGAGAGAGAGAGAGAGAGAGAGAGAGAGAGACGATAAGATACTTTGATCCTATCTAGACACTTTGCAAGTACCAACTACAAGGTTATTGACTATACAAAGCGCCACCACGCCAGGACGAACTTGGTGGGCTCGAACCACTGACCGAATGCAGGGACTCTGCACGCGAGCCCGCAGCTCTACCAACCACGCAGAGAGAGAGAGAGAGAGAGAGAGAGAGAGAGAGAGAGAGAGAGAGAGAGAGAGAGAGCCTGTGGTTGGTTTTCGTCACATTTGAAGTGGTCATGACCCTTGACACACACACACACACGTACTGTACACACACACACCTAATATCGATATTGGGATGCGTGAAGGGAGCTTGAGCTTTTCAATATTCATCATCTCTCATATATATACAGGGTGTAACACGAGTTTATGCAAATATTGATACAGGTGAAAGAACATGTAATTCTAAGCACAAAATATTCTATAACCGTATGCTTTTTGAAGCTTCCTTTAGACGTGAGATGAAGTTAGATAAATTAGCGCGGCCAGTAATTTCACCATGGCAGGCGGTTGCCGCTCGGTGACATTTTGAATGATTTAATCATAATGTTTACTAGTAATGGAGCATTACATTATCTTATAACAACACAATTGGTATTAATGGACATGTTATTACTAAATAAGCAGTACATGAGAACAGCAGGGCTGTAATAAACAATAGTGTGCAAGGCTAAGTGGCAACGCGTCGGGGCGGGGGAGGAAGGAGGCACTAGGCTGCGAGGCCTCACGCCGATTAGCTGAGTCACGTGTTACATCCTACCCCTCCTTGACACGATGCCATGTAGCCTTCTACAGTATTGTTTATTACAGCCCTGCTGTTCTCATGTACTGCTTATTTAGTAATAACATGTCCATTAATACCAATTGCGTTGTTATAAGATAATGTAATGCTCCATTACTAGTAAACATTATGATTAAATCATTCAAAATGTCACCGAGCGGCAGCCGCCTGCCATGGTGAAATTACTGGCCGCGCTAATTTTTCTAACTTCATCTCACGTCTAAAGGAAGCTTCAAAAAGCATATGGTTATAGAATATTTTGTGCTTAGAATTACATGTTCTTTCACCTGTATCAATATTTGCATAAACTCGTGTTACACCCTGTATATACTAGCCGCAAAGCCGCCCTCCGGGCGGACTTTTTGGCTAGCTCCTGCGGAGGGCTATTGGTGGGCCTTCGGCCCACCACCTGTGTTTAGTGGGCCTTTGGCCCACCAAACACAGACTCTCCAGATAGCCCCTTCTAACTTTCCTGAAATCATGGATGTAGAAATGTATGTATTAACGCTAACCCATTCACATCACCCCCAACCCATTCACATCACCCCCAACCCATTCACATCACCCCCAACCCATTCACTCACCCATTACCCATCACCCCCCACCCATTCACTCACCCATTACCCATCACCACACACCCATTCACTCACCCATTACCCATCACCCCCCATCTATTCCCTCACCCATCACCCCCCACCCATTCACTCACCCATTACCCATCCCCCACCCATTCACTCACCCATTACCCATCACCCTACATCAAGGTTTCCTCAATTCTCGCAACCCACTTTTTTTTCACAATTATCGCTAATAGGCTGCTAAAAAATAAAAATAAATAAAAAAGTGATCGGATCATCTCATACGTGGGCTTAAAACCTTCCCCTGGTCAACCTGGTTCCGAAAATGTGGTATATGATGGGATTCCGCCACGGGGGGCGGAACCTATACCACACACACACACACACTTTCGCTTATATATATATATATATATATATATATATATATTATATATATATATATATATATATATATATATATTCGCTTCACAGAGATACTCACTTCACATACTGGTGTATGCATTAATGCATAAAATTTGCATTTTGGAAAAATATGACCATGATTTATCTTGATCATAGTGCCTTAGCTTCTATTTTTTCATTTTCAATTCTACAATCAAATAGGTGACAAACAGACAATGTAAACTAGCTTATATTTTAATGATACTTAGATACAATGTATTCTATGGACATAAACAAAAACAAACATCTACAAAGCAATGCAGCAGTCAGTCAGCACAAAGCACAGCAGTCAGCACATAATTTTTTTCATTTTTTTGCCTTGTTTTTGGTACAGGTAACAATTGCTCTATTCATTATTCTTATTCTAAAAAAAGTCCGGGACCTTACATAAAAAGTGATCCCTTCTTGAGGGAGATCAACATTTTTGTACATAAGGGCAGAGAGCTCTTGCATTGCATTTTTTCCAGGCTTTAGGGTATTTTCTCCATGATGGCAAATGAATATTTTTCCCATAACCTTAAGCTTCAGCAAAAACTCTGTACTAGGGAGCATGAGACTAGCATTATTCCAACTGAGAACATGACACATACTGGTTTGCTCCCCTTTCCTAACATTAGAGCCAAGTTTATATTCAGGAAATTTGTGGGCTATATAACCACCGAGATATAATTCTCCTTCTTCCTTAATTGCATCCTCCAAGTTAATGCTGTGGTCATCTGTATCACAATTTTCAGGGTCATTTTCTTTTCTGTCATCAGAATGCATGACAGTGGCAAAAATCATTGCAGTGAGATTTAGTTCATTCTGAAGGGTATCTTCTTTCTCCTGTTCTACAGAAAATACGGCGGTAAAGGAGGCCTCTGTCAGATTAGTTGCATTAATGTGGGGCAATACATTATACTTAGCTCCCAAAAGGGAAGCATCTCTACCAAGAAGATATGTTCTGATCCGATGTTTAAATGAAACTGGACAATGATGGTCACATTTCCCTCCCATTTGTCACATGAAGGCAAAAAAATGTTCTAAGCCATCCTGGCTCAATCGGTAGGTTTTTATGAATGGAATTTCAACATGTTCTTTCAACATGTTGAATAATTTTGGTAAGGACCGAGACGATATTATTATTCCTTTCTGGAATTGGTACATTTTGTTGCTGCCACAGACCTTCATAGACTCCACCGTATGCGTCATTTTTGTCAGTATTTCATTTTGCTGTTCTTCATCAATGCCATAGGCATTTCTGGTACTTTTATCATCATTGCATACTCTTGAGTTAAGAACATCAAACCATGAATCAGCCATGGAAATAAATTCGCTTGTAGATCCCCAATCTTTCGATCCTAATAAAAAAAATTCTCCAAAGTATTTTACAGCTTTTGAGTACTTGCATTACCTTTCAAGAATTTATTTGCCTCGCTCTCTCTCTCTCTCTCCCGCCTCCCTCAAACAAAATGTGACCTCATTAAACCTCACCTATCTCTCTTCCCCCTATCTTTCTCCTTCCCTCCCTCTCTCTCTCCACACCACACATCACCTCTCTCTCTTTCTAGCTGATCTCGATCTCTATCTGTTTCTAAAACAAAATGTATTTCATGTATTGAGTACAGGAAAATGAAGAACCACACCTTTGCCTCTCTCTCTCCCCCCGCCGACCTCCCCCGGTGACATTTGACCACCACAACTCGCTCTCTCTCTCTCTCTCTCTAGCTTATCTCAATCTCTATCTGTTTCTAAAACAAAATGTATTTCATGTATTGAGTACGGGAAAATGAAGAGCCA
>JACEEZ010023867.1:32981-65481 GCA_016584305.1 Chionoecetes opilio | reverse complement strand
GGAAAACTAAAATAATGATCATTGGGGACATTCCTTCACCGCCTCCCGCCGCGCCTTTTACGTGTCGGTATCAGTCGGTAACAAGCGGCTGTGTACGACCTCCTCTTCGAAGCGCTCTTCCATCACCGCCCGTCGCCCGATAAGGTCTTCGCGTGGGCACGGGAACGCAGACAGACGCCCAGACGCCCTCCTGCTCCGCCCTACCTCATGTGACTTGTTCTTCCCTATTCAGCTCCTTCAGATCCTTCTCAGTAGTTCTTCAGATCCTCCTCAGTGGTTTTTCGTGTCCGTGGAAGTATTATCTCGAGGGGGACGGGGGCTCTTAGTTGATCCTCCTACTCCGCCCTTCCTCATGTGACTTGTTCTTCCCTATTCAGCTCCTTCAGATCGTCCTCTATAGTCCTTCATGTCCGTGGAAGTATTGTCTACCTCAAGGGGGACGGGAGCTCGGGGAGACCCACCAAGACGTGTACACTTCGGGTTTCGTTAACGCAGTGGGAGAGGCAACAGGTGAAAGATGCTGGTGATTACCGTGCCCTTGTGTATTATGTCTTGTAGCGACGCTCATTACTACCTTGTTCCGAGGTTTACCATGTGTTTGTTCAGCACTTTTATGTTTCTTTATTTCTTCATCTTTGTATCGGCATTTTAATGATTTTTTACGCGTTCGTCTTCCAGCCCGTGTTCCCTCCTGTGCCCTTGGGTGCTTCTACCTTCTTTAGCGTGGTGTGGTAGTGCCCTAAGCGCCCCGCCGCCCTCCTGATAGCATCTCTCCCACCCCTCGGTCCACTCTTTTACCGCGCGGTCCTTACCTGGCTGGTGGGCCATTAGGAGGGGTCGAGTGCTAATCAGTTAACTTTTCAGCCAATTATTCTTGTTCTCTTAAAGAATCTTGAGCCTTCCTTGTGTTGTGCTGTCTGTGTGGTGCAGGTGCGAGGGTTCAAGTATGATGATAATAATAACAATAATTGTATTCTCAACCCGAAGCCATACAGGAAAAACAACAACATAATACACAGACATGAGGGAATGAACTCCTACTAAACTGAGTACTAAAGCATATAGAATAGAATATATACATGTGGGCAATATAAACACTGCTGTATAGGAAGGCGCCGGGAACCATCGGCCATGTGTGCGCCACCATGACTGCTTTCCTCCCTTCAGACGCTCCAAAATAAGCACCATGAAAGCAGTTCTCGTCCTTCACGAAGACACGAACCTCCAACTCATATTTTACTCTTAAGGCATTGACGTCAAGCTCGTACTTCCCGTGGTCGCGCTGGAGGTCGTCAGGTCGGCAAAACAAAAATCCCAGCATCTGCGAATCCTTTCAGACTAAGGATTAGGACTCGGGAGGTCAGTCACAGAATCACTCTCGGACTTAGAGAGGTCACTAAGTAGATGCCATTTGCCGCGGTGACCCGAGGGCCCGCCGATAATGCTGGAGGGTGAAGAGGGAGAAAGGTTGTGGGCCCCACGGCTGGATAATTGCCGCCCGCCGCTCCTCGACCTGTTGGAGACCAGTTCGGGTAATTTCTGTGTCCCGGCAGCTGTGAGGACCATCTGTAATGTATCCTGCCGCCGCGGTCACCACTTCCCCAAAGATAAGGAGAACTAAATACCTGGGGTTTTGACTGTAATTGGTTACTCGAGTCTCCGCGGCTGGGTTGACCTCACACACAGCGGCCATAACAACGTCTTCCTTGGATTGGTAATTATAATGATGGTCAAATATGTCTTTCCGTTTATTTTCGTAATTGGACTGATGGTCAAATAGGTAATTCCGTTCATTTTCATAATTAGACCTTCATTGTTTTGTTGTCTGTTTGCAATATTTCCACGGAGCGTATAATAACATAAGAAAATAAGAAAACTACAAGAGGCCGTGAGACATAAGAAAATAAGAGCACAAGAAAATAAGGAAGCTACAAGAGGCCATGAAACCTACACGTGGTAGTTCCTGTAATTCAAGGCAAGATCTTTCAGCGGTCAAGACAGTCGTGAGGTGGAGGCGAGGAGAGACCCGGCCGCGTGATGAGCCCGTTAAGCGTGACAGATGAGGAGGGGCTGCAGCGGCGCCACGAGGCCACACCACCACTCATCACAGCAAGGCGCGCTTACCCAACTGCACTTGAAGGTTTATCCGGTCTAGATAAACCGTGTCATGTGGTGTGCGGCGTCCGTTACGTTGCTACCTCATGGTGTGTGTGTGTGTAAGTGTGTGTGTGTATGTGTGTGTGTGTGTGTGTGTGTGTGTGTGTGTGTGTGTGTGTGTGTGTGTGTGTTCATCTAGTTGTATTTTACAGGGCCTGAGCTACACTCGTATGGCCCCGTCTCCATATCTACATTTTCATTTTTGCTTCCTTAATGTGTGTGTGTGTGTGTGTGTGTGTGTGTGTGTGTGTGTGTGTGTGTGTGTGTGTGTGTGTGTTGCCAATGCATCACTCGCGGCGGCAACACTCATGCAGTCACATCTAATCGTCCCAAAATCCAATTTCCACATTAGCCTTCCAACATCTGCCTGGATCCATTGTGAGTGTCGCTGCCCGGGTTTTGATTGTCCACAAGCGAGGGGCCCACTTCCCCCCACCACTTCCCCCCCTCCCTAACTCCCTCTTGCCACAATCATCCCCTCTTCCCCTCCCTCCCCTCTTCCCATTCACTAACACACGTCCCCTCTCCTGTAGACTCCCTGCCTGCTTAACCATTTTTTTTATATCGTCGCCGTTTTTCCCATGTCGTCACTGAAGCGTTTTTTTTGTTAACATTACCTGATTAGAATGTGTTAAGTCCCATGGGGTTTTCTCTCTCTCTCTCTCTCTCTCTCTCTCTCTCTCTCTCTCTCTCTCTCTCTCTCTCTCTCTCTCTCTCTCTCTCTCTCTCTCTCTCCCTTCCTTCTTTCACTTTTTCAATCTTTATCTACTTTTTTCATAATTTAGTCGGTGTGCATGTCTTTTTTCGTATGTCCCTGATTCTCTCTCTCTCTCTCTCTCTCTCTCTCTCTCTCCCCTCTCTCTCTCTCTCTCTCTCTCTCTCTCTCTCTCTCTCTCTCTCTCATGCTTTCATTCTCTCTCTGTTCCTTTGTGTCTCAGCCATCCCATTGTCTTTCATTCGGTCTGTAGTTTCACACCTCTAATGGGACTCACCTTTCCTGCCCCCCCTTACCCTCTCCACCCTCCCCCCCTTAGGACCCTTACCCTCTCCTATCACCCGCCCGCTTTACTCTACCTGAGGGCTCTCCAACCGAATACTTTTCCTACTATCTTTTTTGTGTTTGTTCCCAGCAGTGTCCAACAACAACCACATCCAACAACGTGTAAAAAATATAGTTCGTTGCATAACAGTTGCTATTGAACTTTTTTAAGGAGTGTCAAGTAAAATTGGAAAATATTATGCTAGATATTCAGTAACTCACACCTGCATTTCTTGTTTCTTTTTCGTATATGTATAGCGTATACACACATACATACATACACACATACACACATACATAGAAAAATGCACAAATACATACACACATACATATAAAAATACATCAATACAGACATATATAATACATACATAGTTATAATACATACATAGATACATTTATAATACATACATACATACATACACGGCACCAGACAAGCCTATAAACAGAATAATAAAAAAAGGAAAGCGCGTAAGTCTCCATTATTCTGTCCCATGGTTTTTTTTCCTCACGACCAGTTTCCCTTCCATCTCAGTCCTTGTCACAGAGGGAGGGAGGGAGGGAAAGGAGGTGGTTCTGGGCGAGAGGGAAAGGAGGGAGGGAGGAAACGAGGAATGGTGAAAGCGGAGGCAACAGAGAGGGGAGGAGGAAAGAGAGGGAGAGAGGACAGGAGGGATGTATAGGATAAGAGAAATCCCCCATTCTTCCCTCGTCCATTCTTGGGGTTCCTCTCCCAGTGGTCTCTTGTTCCCCTTGATCAGAGAGTTTCCCCAAATCCCAGGCGGCACCCGGGGTTAGGAACTTGGTAAAGGGAAATAAAAGTGCATAAATCCCATAACTGAGGCCGAGTTTTTGCCTTTCCCTGGGGACGCCTTATTGGGTGGGCTAATGTGCCTAGGAAGCCGCCCACCAGGAGTCCCAGCCCACCGCCCATAGCCCACTATCGCCCACCAACCCACCACTCTGTACGTTATCACCAACAGCTATCATTATATCGCCGCTACTGTCATTACTAGACTGCTCTTACTGCTTCTTTTTTTCTCTTTTTTTTTATTTGAACAATAAACAATAACTATTTTTTAATTAATTTAATTAATTAATTAATTAATTTACAAATTAACAATCAATCACATTTACAGAACAGTTACAGTTGCCTTAAAAGATAGATGAATTAAGGTAATACATGTTCATAATGTTCTTTCATCAGTAGGTTTCATCAGAATTTAGGTTAGGTTCTAAATTCTACTGGCTTTGATGCTTTTCTGCCTCTTTCATCTGTACACCGTTCGTTCAAGCCGTTCCCGCCAAAACCATGACCAAGCCTTTGTTTCGACGTATCTCATTCGTCTTCCCTTATCTCTTTATCAATCTTTCCCATGCTGTGCTCTGTCGAACATGTGTGTGTGTGTGTGTTATGTGTGTTGTGTGTGTGTGTGTGTGTGTGTGTGTGTGTGTATGTATGTGTGTGTGTGTGTGTGTGTGTCAGTCCTTCCTTTCTATTTCTTATTTTGCTTTTTTCAACATACTAAAATATTATTGAAGATACATTTCTACCACGTTCTTTGTCATTTGTATTAATAAGTTATCTCGTCTTTCTGCTCTCACGCCCTCCTCCTTTTCCTACTACTACTCCTCCTCCTCCTGCTTGGTCACATTCCTCCCCTTCAGGTCCTGCCTCTGGTCGGGTCCTAGAGAAACCAGCCCCTCCCCACCTTCCCCCCTCCCCCCCGCGGGTCTCCATACTCGACTGACACATCCGCTTATGGGGTCTTCTTAAAAGGTTCCTCTGTCTGTCTCCTCCTCCTTCTCTTAGTACATACATGCTCCTTTCCACCTTCTCTTTCATACCCTCTTTTATACTTGTCTTTTGTAACTCTTATACCTTGTCTATTTTCCTTCTTTCTTCTTTCTCTTCTCTTTCTCTATTTTCTCTCTCTCTCTCTCTCTCTCTCTCTCTCTCTCCCTCCTTTTATTTGTCTTATGTTAACTCTTTATACCTTTCTCTATTTTCCTATTTCTGCATCTCTCTCTCTCTCTCTCTCCCCTTGTCACTCACTCCCTTCTTTAATGACCTGAAGCGGTCTAAATACCCATCATTTCTACCCACGCGGCCCATTCACGTCTGCGCCCCGTCCTGGATTCCCTCCGTTATACCTGCTATTGACGTGAGGGTAATTACGCGGCCGCATCACCTCACCTCACCTCATTGTTGCTATGACGTCTTGTCTTTAGCGGCGGGGAGAGGCGAGGCGAGGCGAAGGATAGATAGAGTTTAGACACACACCCTACACACTTTTACCTGCCATTAATTTTTTTCACCCTCACCCTCATCCATCAAATTCATGTCATTCTCTGTTTTGACAATTACAGCTTGATTAAGTTAAACATGTCTCCCTTTCTCTCTCTCTCTCTCTCTCTCTCTCTCTCTCTCTCTCTCTCTCTCTCTCTCTCTCTCTCTCTCTCTCTCTCTCTCTCTCTCTCTCTCTCTCTCATGGCGTGTTAACTATTTTTTCCTTCCTTCTTTCACTTTTTATATCTTTATCTATTTTTTTTATAATTTAGTTTCTCTCTCTATCTATCTATCTATCTCTCTCTCTCTCTCTCTCTCTCTCTCTCTCTCTCTCTCTCTCTCTCTCTCTCTCTCTCTCTCTCTCTCTTTGTCCTGTTTCTCCTCCCCCCTATATCTTATTATAGCGGCCTCCGTTTCATTATCCCCGTTTGTCTGTTAATGCCATGGTCGTAATCTGCCGCTTTATAGGCTAATTTATTTCCTCATTGATCGCTTCGTCGGTCTGTCAATCCGAAACAATTGCTGTTAATAGTTTAGGTTAGATAAGATTAGGTTAGTTTTACGGACACTTTCTTTTGACAAATTCATTTTATGTGATAAATAAATATGTGGGCAAAATGTCTGAAGAGGGGAATGTCCAGAAGGGGAATATGTCCAGGGGGGAATTAGTTAGGGAGGGAAATGTTAGTGGGGGAAAATATCCTACACTCTGTGACTGGCTTGGCTGTTGCTTGACTGGCTTGGCTGTGGCTTGACTGGTTTTGCTGTGGGTTGGCTGTGGCTTACTAACTTAGCAATGGGTTAGCTGTGCCTTGACTGTAGCTTGAGTGGCTTGGCTTGTGGTTTTGCTGTGGCTTGACTAGCTTGACTGGCTTGGCTTGTGGTTTTGCCATGGCTTGACTGGCTTGGCTTGTGGTTTTGCTGTGGCTTGACTGGCTTGGCTTGTGGTTTTGCTGTGGCTTGACTCTAGTTGACTGGCGTGACTTGGCTTGGATCGCTCCCCTGATGTAAGAGTCATTTTGGCCATTCATAATAAAGCCACGCCGGCCATAACGTAACATTATTATTATTATTATTACACGCCATTATATCAGGGTGATGTGATGTACTATGTAATATTATATGTATACTACTGCTGATGCACGTGTCCTGTTATACGCTGCTGTTGCTGTCTGCTGTGTTTGCTTTTTTCTCGTCTTTCTCGTCTTTCTCCTCTCTCTCTCTCTCTCTCTCTCTCTCTCTCTCTCTCTCTCTCTCTCTCTCTCTCTCTCTCTCTCTCTCTCTCTCTCGTTATTCCCCTTGTATAGCTTATTTTCCCACCCATTTGATTTTTTTTTATCACAATTTGCACTCAATGGTGTCGTTCCTTTCAGACCATTGCATCTTATAAATGTTGCCTCCATTAAACATTTGAAACTCTCTCTCTCTCTCTCTCTCTCTCTCTCTCTCTCTCTCTCGCATAAATCATTACAAACTTCTTTCAACAACAAACTTCATATTACAACCCTAACCCTCACCAAAAAAAAGACGTGTGGAAATGTAACATATAATTATTTTTTTGTATGGAAGGCAAAGGCGGAACACCACTTAATAATAAATCTTGCCTTTTACTTCTCCCTCCACGGTTTATCATCCCTTCTCTGCCTCCCCTCTTCTCTTCTCAGCGTCACAACCCCCTTCTCCCCCCCTCCCTTCCCTTCCCCTGCCGTAACAACACACATCCCCAGCATCTCACTTATAGGGAGGGGATGGAGGGGGGTGGTGTGGTGTTTATAACGGAGATGGGTTGGTGATGAGTCGCTTGCTGCCCTGCCCCCCCCCCCCCTCCTCCTCTCTCTCTCTCATGCTGCAGGCCACCACCACCTCCTCCTCCTTCTCCTCTTCCTCCTCCTCCTCTCTTCTCTCACCTGCATCTCGCCACCTAAATTATACCCCTACACTTCCTAGGGCTATTGGTCTGCTAATTTTCTTCAAGGGCCGTTGATTTCCTCTCCCCTCCCATCTGTCCTGTCCCGTGCCTTCCCTTCTTCCCTCCTCTTGCCTCATCCCTCCCTCTCTCTTTCTCCCTCTCCCTCTCCCTCTCCCTCTCTCTTTCTCCCTCTCCCTCTCTCTCTCTCCCTTTTCCTCCCTCCCTCCTCTCATGTTCAAAGCGATCCTGCCCCTTCGCTTCTCACATCCTGTTCTCTCTCTCTCTCTCTCTCTCTCTCTCTCTCTCTCTCTCTCTCTCTCTCTCTCTCTCTCTCTCTCTCTAAAACAGGTCGCAATACCTCGCCACCTTTCCCAGTTTCGTAATTTTTATATTCTTTCCTGATTTCGTGAGCATGTTATTTCCTCCTCCTTTTTTTTTATATCTTATCTAGAACTTCTTTTTATACAGATGTTCTCAAACACTACTACATACAACTACATTAATAATACTAATTGTTATTATTATATTCTCACCCGAAGGTATGCAGGAAAAACAACAGCAAAACAATATATAGACATGAGGGAATGAGCTTAAGTACTAAAGCAAATAAAAAGACAATATATAGGTAGTTATCAACATGTGGTAATAACGTAATGATGTGGAGGAAGACTTTAGTAGCATCGTCTTGTATTTCAATTAATGTGAACGCGATGTGTACCCGTATGGTTTTTTTTATGGCATCATTGCAACATAATTAATCACAAATGAGTACATGTAATTCAATTCAAGCTAGATAGGTTAATGGATTGTTAGACTAATAGATAAAGGTAGATGGATAGACAGCTGGACTGATCCAGGTATAATAATAATAATAATAATAATTTTTATTTTCACCCGAAGGCATACAGAAAAAAGAAGAAAAAACCATAATATGCTACAAACAGGAGTAAATAAACTTAAGATTGTGTAGCTAGAAAATAGATAGATAGATAGATTAATTGATAGATAGATAGATAGATTAAGAGGTCTATTTTGTTTGTGAATATAGGAGACTCCATAATGATTGTATTGGGTGAAGAGGAATTAGGAGGTGGGGAGGGGAAGGAGGTAGGGGAGGGAGAGGGGAGGAGGTGGAAGGGGGAGGAGGTGGGGAAGGGGATGAGGTGGGGAGAGGGAGGGGGAGGGTAGAAAAGGTGAAGGTGAGATGGGTAAAAGGGAAACAAAGGAATCAGGTGGAAAGGGAAAGAATGAGGAAATATGGAAAAGAGGAGGCGGATTAAGTGATACACGCACACACATACACACACACACATTCTCTCTCTCTCTCTCTCTAGACTCCAGCACTTAATCTGCTTTACTTGAGAAAATAAATATGAATAACATCCATTTATCGCTTTGGAGTTGAATTCAGTCATAGCTTTTATTTTAATGCCATTTAGAAAGGTTCAGTTGTTATATATCTTTAATAACATGCTTTGGAATTATACGTATGTAACATGAAATTGGTATTGATATATGCAACATAGATTAGGAATGTCGTAAACCATGTATTCATCTAGCTGTATTTTACAGGGCCAGAGCAATGCTCGTGTGGCCCCGTCTCCATATCAACATTTTTATATCATTCATCCTTAGTGCTTAGTGTTGGCCGAAGCCACCACCCCGGAGAGCAGGTCACAAACCCCGGCTAACACCCGGTACCCATTCACTGCTGGGTGGACAGGGGCTCAGGTTTTAAGGAAACAACCCATTTGTTTCCGCTCCGCCAGGGGATCGAACCCGGGACTTCTCGGTTGTGGACCGAGCGTGCTATACCATTACACCATGTGTGTGTGTGTGTGTGTGTGTTATATTAGCCTTGGTGAAATATATTATTTACGTTAGACTACAGTAGTTATCTTGAGCGGGTTCCTAAGTTGTAAATGTCTTTAGATACTTTGTTTATTAATTCATCTGAAAAACTTGTGATTTTTGGTTTTTATTGAGTTTGTAGCTATTTTACTGAGTTCCCTTGCAAATACTGTGGTCAATAAAGCATCTATCTATCTATCTGTGTGTGTGTGTGTGTGTGTCGCCCCATCCCAGACCCGAACTCGCCACTCCTCCCACTAAACAGCACTAAATCACGACAGCCATCAGCCATCTGCCTGCCGCCGCGTCCTTGCCCCTCCCCCCCTCCATCCCTCCACCTCCCCAAACACTGGTTGTCTCTACCTGACCGTTCTGTCCCCTCCCCCACTCCATGCTCCCCACTCCTCTCTTCCTCTCCTTCTCTACCCCCACTCCTTTTTTCTACACTTCCCCCACTCCTTCGTATATATTCCAGAGTCCGCCCTGGGCCACTTTACTCCCCCTGTGTGTGTGTGTGTGTGTGTGTGTGTGTGTGTGTGTCCTGTGACTCCTGTCCCTGGGGCCTCACCTTCCTACCTTCACTCCATCCCAGGTTAAGGCAAGGTCAATAAAGGGTCATAAAAATCTAGTTATAGAGAGAGAGAGAGTGATAGAATTGTCAGGTACTGCCAATCTGAAACGTACGTACAGGCAGGCAAGGCACGCACACATGTACACACAGTCACACACACATACATACACAATACACACACACGCATATGCACACACAAATAACAGCTTTACAATAATAGCAAGAAACACACAGACAATACACATTATTTTCAGACTCGCCTTGTGATGTATAAGTAGGCAGTGTTATGCAGCGCGATGCAGCAGGCGGTGTTATGGTAGGCAGATGCAGTGTTGGTAATGCCCCAGGTTTGAATTTGATTTGATTAGCAGGTATAAGTTCGCCGAGTAATTCATATTTAAGGTTTCTTTTAAATGCACTAGGTTCAAAGTGACGGCTGCATAGTTTTGCAGTAGATGGATTAACAAAATCATCTCTCTTGCAGAGATGAACCCACTTCCATCGCACTTGTTCATCTTTTGGAAAATTGTAAAATCGTATAACTCCCTGTTTCTTGAATAAACTTTTGCAACCAGACACAGCACAATTGGCAGGCATGGTTAGCAGCCGCAGCAGCCCGCACTGTACTTCCTGTCTTCTGTGTGGTGTCTCGTCACGGGACAGAGATAGACTGGCGGGCAAACTGCGCTCAACCCCCCCGCTCTCTCTTTCCTGTGACGTCAGTGAGCACGTGAACAGGGAGCGAGAGTTGCTGATGGTCGCAGGCGGGTTGCCCTTTCTTTCTAGGCCGTGGGTTAAGGTAGACTTTACATTGCGTTGCCAGCTGAAGGTTAAGTGGCAGTTTTGTAAATAAAAATGCACACGAGTTTTGTAAACATGAGTTTTATGAATATAAAAAACACGCCCTTACGGGCGCCTTACGCCCTTGTAACATTCTCTTCGTCGGTAGGCAAGGCAGTAATTGTGATTTTCGTCGAGATAATTTTCATACCTTAACCGTGGTTGGTTCTCGTTGTCCTTAGTCGTTCCATCCTCTTTGCCTTGAGTGTAGGACATGACCACCCCTGACAGTTTCCCCCATGAAAGATTCCCCTAGACCTTTTTCCCCCTTGGACATATTACCCTCGAGACAGTTTTCCCCGAGGACATTTCCCCCCTTATTTATTTATCATATGAAACGAATTTGGCAGAAGAAAAAGTGTCAGTAAAACTAACCTAACCTAACCGTACCTTACCTAACCCAACCTAAGCTATCAACAGCAATGGTTTCAGTCAGAGTTTCGTCAGCATAACACAGTGCTATCAAATACACCCAGGGGGGAAAATGTCCACAGGGGAAACTGTCTAGACGGGAATGTCTAAAGCCCCTTTCACACATTCTAGAGTAGCGCGCCGAATTGTGGCGACTCATTACTCGCGAAAACACGTGGGCGCACTCGTAGGTACTCGTGGATAGTCGCCATCAAGTTGTATCAAGTAGTGAGTCGTGGCAGGGTCGCGAGGTGTCTTGGGTATGCGTGCGAGGGGCTGGAAAGCTTAGACATGCGTACCTGTCAACCCCAAATCAGTCCCGCCCTTACAAAGCACTACATTTGCCCTTACAAAACAGCAAAAAACCTTACACGTGCGTGAAAAAATGGTGTATTTGGTAGCATACAATACAATGTTGGCAGTTACGAGGAGCACTGATTATTGTATGTAGCTGTGGCTGATTTTGCCAACTTCAACATTTCACTTGTTGGATGCACTTGATAGCAGCTTTCATCACAGTTCATTTTTACTTTGAGAAAAGCTGTTAGTGTATCAATTGCCATGGTCTTCCTATATTCAGTGTTGATTTTCCTCACATGTGAAAAGGCTCGCTCACTGTCACCATTACTGTGTGGCAGACACAAGAGGGCGCTTTTTACCATACAAAACTGTCAATTTTACTTTGATTTTCAAAAAATCAAATTTCCCGTACAAAATACGGGTAAACCTTACAAGTTGACAGGTAATTAACTGGAAGCTTTGACTTCCTGCCTTTCTAAAGTTTTTGAATCTATACTTAATAAGAAGATTCTTAAGCATCTATCTGCTCACAATCTTTATCTGATCGTCAGTACGGTTTCCGTTAAGGGCGATCTACTGGCGATCTTCTAGCTTTCCTAACTGAATCTTGGTCATCCTCCTTTAGGGGTTTCGGTGAAACTTTTACTGTTGCCCTTGACATATCAAAAGCTTTTGATAGAGTCTGGCACAAATCTTTAATTTCCAAACTACCCTCATTCGGTTTCTATCCTTCTCTCTGTACCTTCATCTTAAGTTTCCTTTCAAACCGTTATATTGCAGCTACTGTAGACGGACATTGTTCTTCTCCTAAATCTATCAATAGTGGTGTTCCCCAGGGTTCTGTCCTATCACCCACTCTCTTTCTATTATTCATTAATAATCTTCTAAGTCTAACTCAAAGCCCTATCCACTCCTACGCTGATGATTCTACCCTGCATTTTTCAACGTCGTTTATTAGACGTCCAACTCAACAGGAACTAAGTGATTCACGGAGAGATGCCACCGAGCGCCTAACTTCTGATCTTTCTATAATTTCTGATTGGGGCAAAGCAAACCTTGTTTTGTTCAATGCCTCAAAAACCCAATTTCTTCACCTATCTACTCGACAAAACCTATCAGATAACTATCCCCTCTTCTTCAATGACACTCAACTGTCTCCTTCTTCTACAATGAACATTCTTGGACTATCCTTTACTAAAAATCTGAACTGGAAATCTCACATCTCATCTCTTGCTAAAACAGCTTCTAAGAAGTTAGGTGTCCTGTGGCGTCTACGTCCTTTTTTTTCTCCCTCCCAATTGCTTGCTCTCTACAGGGGCCTTATCCGCCCATGTATGGAGTATGTCTCACATGTTTGGGGAGGATCCACTCATACAGCTCTCCTAAACAGGGTTGAGTCAAAAGCTTTTCGTCTCATCAACTCTTCTCCTCTGACTGACTGTCTTCAATCTTTAAATCACCGCCGTAATGTTGCTTCTCTTGCTCTCTTCTACCGTTATTTTCATGCTCACTGCTCTTCTGAACTTGCTAACTGCATGCCTCCCCCCTCCCGCGGCCTCGCTGCACAAGACTTTCTACTCATTCTCATCCCTATTCTGTCCATCTTCCTAATGCAAGAGGTAATCAAGATCTTTACTCTTTCGTCCCTTTCACTGGTAAACTCTGGAACTCTCTTCCTGTTTCTATTTTTCCACTTTCCTATGACTTCAATCTTTTCAAAAGAAGAGTAACAAGACACCTCCCGAACTAAATTGGCTCACCCCTCTTTTTTATTTTATTCTCTTACTGTCTTCTTTATAGGGACTGGCAACTAAGCGGGCTTTGTGTTACCCATTTTTGTTGTGCCCTTGGCCAGTCCTTTGTGATGTAAAAAAAAAAGTATGGACATGTTCAAAATCTGGCCGCGCAATGTCACGACTTTTGGATGCGTAGCGGATGCGTAGCCGGGTCGTAACTACTAGTATCAACTCGTAGCGACTCGTCATTTATCGTAGCGACTCAATGCCTATTCGTAGTGACTCAAGTAGTAACGTAGTGACTCATTTGTAGTGACGGTTGCTCCGTAGTGTAGTGTTTAGCACGCTCGGTTCACAACCGCTAAGTCCCGGGTTGGATCCACGGGCGGAGCGGAGAAATATGGGCGGTCTCTTAAAAACACCCGACCCCTGTCCACCCAGTAGTGAATGGGTACCGGGTGTTAGCCGGGGTTTGTGACGTACCCGCCTCCCGGGGTGAGAGGTGCAGATCAAGGTCAAGAAAGACAGGTCGGCCCACCAGTCGTCCCTAGGGAATTTTGTCCACTGCTCTTCTGAACTTGTTAACTGCATGCCTCCCACCCTCCCGCGGCCTCGCTGCACAAGACTTTCTACGCATTCTCATCCCTATTCTGTCCATCTTCCTAATCCAGAGTTAACCAGTATCTTTACTTTTTCATCCCTTTCACTGGTAAACTCTGTAACTCTCTTCCTGTTTCTCTTCCTCTTCCTGTTGGCCAGTCCTTTGTAATGTAAAAAAAACAAAAAAACACACACATCCATACACACACACACACACAACTATTAAATGGAAACTACTTGAAACAATCTATATATTCTTATACAAGTTTTTACTCTTACCTCTTTCTTCAGCAATGAAGTCTGCGTCCTCTGTTGCATCATCATCTTGTAAACGACGCTTACATATTCTTCTTTCTTCACTGGTTTCAAAGATGACATCAGATGAACTGCCTGGAATATTTGGTATACATAAAAATCTAGTAACAGAGAGAGAGAGAGAGAGAGAGAGAGAGAGAGAGAGAGAGAGAGAGAGAGAGAGAGAGAGAGAGAGAGAGAGAGAGAGAGAGAGAGAGAGAGAGAATTGATAGAATTGTCAGGTAGACCGTATTATTGTTAGATATTGCATATTTTTGGCATCAAATAAAATAAATCATTACTACTGCCAATCTGAAACGCACACACACACACACACACACACACGTACATACACACCACACACACACATACGTACATACACACACACACACACACGCATTAGTACATGCACACACACACACTCCCCCTCACTAATGACAGACATACCTTGGCCTTGCTTGACCTCACCCAGCAGAAATGAGGGGATGGCCACACCCCTACTGCCTACATCCTCTCCAGTCACAAGATCTCAAAATCTTTCACTCTAAGTTAGTATTCAACCAGAGAATCTATTTGTAGCTACTGAGGTGGGTACACGAGGGCATAGGTTCAAATTAGCACACACATTCATCCACACACACACACACACACATTTACACACGTACATACACACACACACACACACATACACGCGGGCATATGCGCGCACAAACACATACGCGCACACGTAGTACATGCACTCACACACAGATACACATACACGCGCACACACATGCACACAGTCACACACACACACACACACACACACACACACCACACGCTACACATGCTGATGCCACAAATTACCTATCGTTCAGTATTAAAAAATAACCGCTTTACAACAATAATAGCAAGAAACACTGCAGACTATATAGATTATTTTCAGACTCACCTTCTGATGTATAAGTAGGCAGTGTTATAGTTAAGGTTTCTTTCAAATGCACTAAGTTCAAAGTGATGACTGCATATTGTTGCAGTAGATGGATTAATACCATCATCTCTCTTGCAGAGATGAACCCATTTGCATCGCACTTGTTCATCTTTGGGAAAACTGTAAAACCGTATAACTCATTTTTTCTTGAATAAACTTTTACACCCAAACACAGCACAGCAGGTAGGCATACCTATTACTAAGGCCGATTATGATTAGCAGCCGCAGCGGCCCGCGCTCTACTTTCTGTCTTCTGGGAGGTGTCTGTCACGGGACAGATGGACTGGCGGACAAACTGCCCTCGACCCCTCGATCGCTCTATTCCGTGACGTCAGTGAGCACGTGAACAGGGAGAGGGATTAACTTATGGACGCAGGCTGCCTGACCTTTCCTTTCTTGGCCTAGGTGCAGATGACCCTGTATCTCACACGATAAAGATTTCCCTCCCAAATCAGTCAGGTCAAGCCACCGGGTCGTACAAACTCGTAGCAAACTCTTGCAATGTCGTAGCAACTCGTAAACGACTCATAGCAACTCTTAGCTACACTCGTAACTATGCGTACAAACTCTTAGCAAAGTCGTACCAACGCGTACTAATTCGTGATTGGGTACATGAGAAACGACCGATAAAACAGTGTCGGGTGTCAGTGTCGCCTTTTCTCCACGAGTAGACGCTGGTTTGGGATTCGGCGCTACTCGGCTTGCTACTCTAGAATGTGTGAAAGGGCTTAAGGGGAATATGACCTTTTCCCCTTATTACCCTATTCCCCTTTTCCTTATCTCCTCCCTCCTTATCTTCCTTTCCTACCAGTCAGGTTATCGTAGACGAGTCAAACAGGGATGGATAAAGCTTCTGGTCGTGGATGAAATAACTTTACAGTACGCGAATGAAAAGTTTCTATCCTGCACTCACTCGAATACAATAGACCTGTCTGATGAAAAGGAAAGAAAAAAAAATGATACTAAATCAGAATATATTTTGTACATGCACAAGACAACGATTTGTATTCACTTTGTCCTTCCTTTACATCAAGCTCCTATTGTATCATTAATTTATGTATGAACAGTTATTGCCCTCATTCATCTATATTCTAAGCCACTGTAACTGTGTAAATGCGATTAATAACTGTTTAAATAAGAAATAAAATGTAGTTACGTTTTCCCGTCCCGCCAGAGGTCACACTCTCACACATGCTGCCTGGTGACGCTATCTTCTATTACTTACTTACTCTCCTCTCTCTCTCTCTCTCTCTCTCTCTTAGTACTGAGCTGTCCTCCCTGCACTGTCCTGTACGTTCATTGGGGGAATGGAGGGGTGGGGGATGGGAGGGGGGTAGTATAGTGGCAGTCTCCAAGCCTTATTCAGCGTTGCGTTGCGTGTACTCTCGAGGGTGTTATCTACCCTCCCCTGCGTTACACCGCGCCCCTAACAAGAGTCCAGGGTCTGTGCATGGGGTGACGCCTCTCTGACGAAGCCCCGGGACAAGCGTAGGAAAATCCGTTGTTGTAGATAAACATTATTTTATTCATTTTTCTTATCATTCTTCATTTCCTGCTCGTCTTCCTCCTCCTGTCGCCTCCGTGGTGTAGTGGCTAGCGCGCCTAAATACGAATCTGCGGGCCCTGGTTCGAATCCGGGCCAGGGCAAGTCGGCGGCCAGCCCTAACCAGCTGTTCTTCCTCCCTTTCGGGGTTGATAAATGGTACCTGGGGAAACCTGGGGAAGGTAACTGTGGTAACCCGGATGTCACACTAGCCCGCCCTGTGTCCCGGGGTAACGGGTTCTCACCCACCACAGGCTCAAAGGCTAATGCGACGGAGATGAGCACCGGGGCCACGTGATGCATAGCGTATACCCCCATCTTTAATTTACCTTCCTCCTCGTTAGTCATTTCGTTTCCTATTTTTATTCATGTGCGTTTTTCATCTTTATTATTCAATCGGGTTCCCGGGGCTCAGAGGAGGAAGGAACCCACCCAAGGAACCCACCCTCCAGCCATCTACTATGAAGGAATGTACGACTCCTCCCTCCTCGCCATATAAAGGAGACTCGTTTTGTGAGGTGACACGACTGAATGTGTTTACGTTGACGACCTGCTGTTACCTGTGTGTGTGTGTGTGTTGTATGTGTGTGTGTGTGTGTGTAATCCGTCTGTTTCTATATATATGAACACTTACTGCCTTAATTTATCTACCTTTTAAGCCATCTGTGTGACTAATAACTAGTCCTCTAATACGACAGTGATCTCTTTACACCTTAATCTCCTTTGTAATCCTTTCCAATAGCTTTGAAACTTGTATTGTTCCTCTGTGATACTGGGTTTTTTCAATCATATTTTCCTCACCTCTCTTCTCTCTCCACGCCAATTTATCTTACCTCGTCTCCCCCCCACTCCTCCTCCTCCTGTTTTATGACCCTCCTCGTAAGTAACATTGAATCAAATCAGCTGATAGATACAGATGCAATGTATTTATTTATTTATTTTGCTCTAGGTACGTCGTCTATCATGCAAACAAAGATGGAACTAGGGGGGGGGGGGGCACTCAGTAGAGCGCATACCTCCGCCCGCATATAAAAAAAGTACAAAAAAAAAAAAAAATATATATATATATATATATATATATATATATATATATATATACATACAGTATGAGCGCATACCTCCTGCCGAATATTTCATCAATTGGTTGCCATGGCAACAGTTGTCAATAGATTTCATCCAAAATTAAATCTGTTCTTCTTTATACCAAATAGACTTGGTATCCCGAGTTTGGTCCAAATCTATTCGTAACTTTTCGAGAAATCCTGTACACTAACAGACATACATACAGACAGACAGACAGATCGGGGTGAAAACATAACCCCTCCAACTTCGTTGGCGGAGGTAAAAATAGGGAATAGGTGCTTTTCTCTCTCTCTAGGCCTGTCCTCTATCATGCAAAAAAAGATGGAAAAAAAGGGAACATCGACTTGTTTATACTTATAGCGTCTCACCCAAGGTAAATATAGCTAATGCATTTTATCTATCTATACACCAGGCCGACATCCCCCAGAAGGAGGGTAGACACTTCTCTAACAACAAACACCTGATCTGCACATCCTCTCTCTTCTAAAACCACCTTGTTCCTCACAGATCAACCCTATGTACCTTCTCTGATCCTCTTTATCAGAACCCTACCATACACCTTTCCTACCACAATCAACAATTACTTATAATGAATGCAATGTGGGAAACCAGACTAATGAAGGAGAAAATAATTATGATATTTATCTAACCAGAGAAGGGAGTTTAGTGGACAGTTTTATACAAAATGTAAGGGAAAAGTTGAAGTGCCTTTTTTTAGTATGAATATTGATTACACATCCAGTAATTTTAATATCTATCTATCACCGAGGCCGACATCCCCCAGTAGGAGGGTAGACACGTCTCTAACAGCAAACACCTGAGCTGCACATCCTCTCTCTTCACCTTCACCCTCATACACCTTTCCTACCACACTCAGCATAAAGTTTGAAAGGAAATAACGAACCACGTATCCCTAACCCCTAAGATACAGCGTACTTCATATTTTAAATTACGTTCACAGGCAGTAGATTCAAAATGGCGACTGCAAATGCAACCAGTTTTCGTTTCTTTGTAGCACCACTGATTTCAATCCATTTTGCTCTTAGTTCTTCATCAGCTGGGAGATGATGAAAGGTTGCTTAGTTCCTTTCCAATGGATAGATTTGCACCCACGAACAATACAAACAGTGGGCATATTTGCAAAACAAAACTTGAAGCAACCACAAAAGATGTGTAGAGTGCACGCGACCCGTCAAGGTCGCCGACGGCGGACTGACTGAAGCCAGAAAAAATTCAAACCCTGTTTGCGCGATATTCATTGACGTCACGCAGGGATGCGCACAACGGACTGATTTTGCCACGACGCCCCTCCAACGTGAAACTACCTTGCATTTTTTTTTACCTTGGTCTCACCTTTCCCCGCTCCTTTCCGCCCCGAACACGCGTCAATTTGCCTGACTCGACACGGCTAAACCTGTAAATCTCGCCTTGAAATTTGACCTGACTTACATTTGGCAGACCGAGACCGCCGCCTGCCCTTTTATCTCCGCGTGTAGGACTAGGATTTGACAAGGTAAATATATGCTACGCAATTACTTATAATGCACTGTAGGAAGCCAGAGTAATGAAGGAGAAAATAATTATGATATTTATCTAAACATTTACTGATAATGCAATGTGGGAAGCCAGGCTAATGAAGGAGAAAATATTATGATATTTATCTAACAAGAGAAGGGAGTTAAAGGGCATTTTTCTACCTTGTCTGGAATAATACTGAATTAACACCTGTTATTTAATGTTCGTATTTCTAAACATGTTAGTTATTGAATAAAAAATAATGTCACTCGTGATAAAATTACCAGGTACACTGTCGTACAGTGCGGCATTCATCGCCGCCAGCAAAATAAAGATACTTGGTCGCCAGCTTAATGTTTCTTTCACAGTAAGTGGCTTCTTGATCATTTTAAAGATATTTAATGCAACTTCTGGACATTCTGGCGAGGTTCGTCCATTGATACCACTAGAGTAAGTTACAAAATGTAATAAAAATAATTAACGATCATTATACTGAGGCGGCGGAAGGCGTGGGCGGGAGAGGCGCCAACTACCTCATTATCATTAAGCTTTGATACTAGTCTACATTGAAATATTTTTACAAAACACTAGAAAAAGTAACCTTCTGAACTTCTTAATCCATTAACATAAACGCACTAGATGCACCATACCATGCAAATTGTTGGAGAAAGGTTTGAAAGGAAATAACGAACCACGTATCCCTAACCCCTAAGATACAGCGTACAACAAATGGTATTTACCTTCAATGTTTTGGAGATGAAGAGTTGGCACTGCTCCAGGCTTGAACCTTTTGTAGCTTGGTGGCACTGGTAATCCCAGCAATTCATATTTTAAATTTCGTTCGTAGGCAGTAGATTCAAAATGGCGACTGCAAATGCAACCAGATTTACGTTTCTTTGTAGCACCACTGATTTCAATCCATTTTGCTCTTAGTTCTTCATCAGCTGGGAGATGATGAAAGTGTTGCTTAGTTCCTTTCCAATGCATAGATTTGCACCCACGAACAATACAAACAGTGGGCATATTTGCAAAACAAAACTTGAAGCAACCACAAAAGATGTGTTATAGTGGACCCGACCCGTCAAGGTCGCCGGACTAAGCCTGACTGAAGCCACCAGAAATTCAAACCCTGCTGGCGCGATTTTCCATGACGTCATGGATGGAGACGCACAACGGACCGATTTTGCCACAACGCCCCCCCAACGTGAAACTACCTTGCGTAGGATATAATTACCTTGGATTTGACCTCACTCAACCCAATTCCCCATGTTGCTCTCTCTCTCTCTCTCTCTCTCTCTCTCTCTCTCTCTCTCTCTCTCTCTCTCTCTCTCTCTCTCTCTCTCTTTTTCTAAATCTTTATCTTTTCTCACTGCCCTGGGTTCTAATTAAAAAGTAATCGATTTATACTTGCATGGAATCTGAAAGCAAGAGAATAAAATAAGTTGGGTAATTTCTTTTCTGTTATACATATTCAAGCCCTCTCCTAAATTTTCTTTGTATGCTACGTTCATTTTTGGTATTTCTAGTTTATTCAGCGGCCGCCGCCTACCTTCCCTCCCCCCCCCCTTCCCTCCCCTGATGAAAGGTTACCCATGTCATTCTCTTGTCCTTCCTGGGAGTGCTCAACTTTTTCTTTCCTTTTTTTACTAGGTAGCATTTCTGGTTTTAAAGCATCACTGAAAATCTTTTATACTGTCTGTTTCTTCACTTATTCTCTTTTTTTAATTTTATTTACTGTCTTTTTCTCACTTATGTTCTAAGTCACTGACCATTTGTCTAACTGTTCACTACATATACTATAATAATTGTCATACTGTTCATTACATTGCATTTCTCTTCTACACGTTTCTTACTTTACTTGATTCAATGATATTTTTCTTTGCAATGTCTTTTCACTCGCCCATTTCGTTTATGTTATGCTATATGTTCCTTTAATTAAATGCTGAATCGATCCCTTAGCCGGTCAGACATCTTTACCTCCTCCCCTTTCAGCTTCCTTTCCTTTGTAGCTTCTTTATGTTCTTATGTTCTTATATTATATGTTCCTTAAATGCTGAGTCGGTCTCCCCATCCTTTTCACCTTTACCTCCTCCTCTTTCACAGCGGTTCGAGTCCACCAGGTTCGTCCTGGCGTGGTGGCGCTTTGTATAGTCAATAACCTTGTAGTTGGTACGTGTAAACTTAGTATTTGCAAAGTGTCTAGATAGGATCAAAGTATCTTATCTTATCCTCCTCTTTCACCACCTTTCCTCTTTAGCTTCCTTATCTTTCTTCCTTCCTTTTTCTCTTTCTTTCTTTTCTTTCTTCCTTCCTTATTATGTTTTTATGTTATTATGTTCCTTTAAATGCTGAGTCGGTCCTCCCAATCCAGTCAGACACCTTTACCTTGCCTTTACCTCCTCTCCTTTCACCACCTTCACCTGCCTCAAGCCGCCCCGCGTGACTCGACCTGAACGGATTTTTTACCTGCCAGCGTTCAGGTATACCGGCCGTACTCTCGCGGGACCTCACCTTTACCTTTTAATTTGTTTACCTCCGAGGGCGGCTGCGTCCCTATGGTTATGGTAATGCGTGGTAGGCGAGAGGAGGGATGAGGGAAGGGAACCACTAACCACTCTATACCTACCATCTTCAGGTTCTGGTTTGCCTTTTACTGTGGTTAGTGAGTGGTTGTGTATTGCTTTATTACATGTGTGTTGTGGGGGGGGGGGGGTGTTGTGTGTGTGTGTGTCTGTGTGTGTGTTGATTGCAGTTTCATATCGAACGTTTCTTTAAGTAAATGTTATAAGTTTGCAAGGTTTGATAGGTATGCTTTAAGAGGGGCATTTTATATACGTTTCAGATGGGAACTTTAATGTTTTGAATGTTTCTCAAATATAATGTGGATAATTTTCTGTAAATCTGATATTAGATGTTGTATTTCTTAATTTGTGATCATTTTGTGTGTGTGTGTGTGTGTGTGTGTGTGTGTTTAATTCATTAGATTAAATAATGACTTGGTCTCGGTCATGCTCGTGGATACTTTAATTCACTTAATCTGTAGTCTCAGTAAATTAAAGTTACATATTTGTATATTTGTGGAAATAACGAAGCCTATTTTTCAGTAAATAATAATGTTGCATACTAACAACATACTATTCTTCTTCTTTTATGTCTCAGTATTCAATTTTAACTTCATTACATCATACTTATATATGCTATCCTATTGTTATTACTCTTATTGTTATTATTATTATTATTATTATTATTATTATTATTATTATTATTATTATTATTATTATTATTATCATTATACACACTATCCTCCGTGCTTTGTTTAGTATTATTTTCTTTCATTGATATCTTCGCATCCTCACACGTGCATCATTTTACTATTATTTTTCTTTTTTCTCTCATTTTGGTCTGCGTAAAAGTTTGACAGTCATTATGTTGCCTTAACTTTTCCAGCCTTCCCCCCGTTGCCCCCCCCCCCTCGCTGCCCCGCTATACCGGCTAATGATCCCTAATGATGTAAAATGTTTCCTTGTATTGACTTGTGTTATATTCATCCAACAAACACAGAGGCTTGGATGACCTGCCTCACTGTATCTAGGGGCCTACCTACAGTTGTTTTTTTCATTATACTTTTTATTTATTTGTTTTTATTTATAGATATAGAGAATTCTATCTTCTTTTTTTGGTGTGTGTGTGTGTGTGTGTGTGTGTGTGTGTGTGTGTGTGTGTGTGTGTGTGTGTGTGTGTGTGTGTGTGTGTGTGTGTGTGTGTGTGTGTGTTGTGTGTGTGTGTGTTTTTGAGAGAGAGAGATTGAGAAATAAAGGGAAAAACATATATTCCTATTTCACCTCCTTAAATCTTACATATCCTTAACGTCTCACTCATTTACAGTCACCTTTTTTTTTTTTACCATAAACAACAAACAACAAATGCTTCACTCGCTACAAGCCTTTGGACCGAAAACTAATGAAAATGTTTGAGTATCGCAGGTGAAATAGCCAAGGGAACAGTTGACAAGTCTGTTAACTAAGGAGACGAAGTTGAAGAGGACCTCTTATGAAGCGATACTAAGCGTCAAAGGTCACACACAACAACAAGAACAAGAGGACGCACGCCACTTAATTGCAGGAACGTCCAGATGAGACAAGGATTAATTTCGCTGTTGTTTTCCTTTGTGCTTTAATATTCACAACATTTATATTTACAACTTTTCACTCATCTGCGAATCATAAACAAGAATTTCCTGGTTGGTAAAGGGATGAGTTTTAAGATGCGCTGTGGTGGAAGGGAGAAGGGGAAGCTGGAACGGTTACAGGGGGAAGGGAGTGCTTTATAGAGACAGAGGAAGGGGAAGGGGACAGTGAGTGCTTAGAGACAGAGGAAGGGGAAAGGGAATGGGTGTTGGGATGTCGAGGGCGCCAGGTGACATGGGACGATGTTATCTGTTCTTGTTTGCCAAATAGACACGGTGTTATCCATGAATCCCGGGGGTGGGGGGGGGGGGGCAGGGGGATGGACAGAGGGAGGCTGGGTGTGGGGGATGGGTAGGGGAGGGACAGGAGTAAGATGGTGAAAACACACAGAGAGAGAGAGAGAGAGAGAGAGAGAGAGAAGAGAGAGAGAGAAAAAAAAAGGGGTGAATAAACAAACTAAACACCGCGACAACAATCACTGCCTGTACATCAGCCATGCAATTCTCTTCACCAACACATTGACCTAACTAATCGATAACAATAATCATCATAATAATAATAATAATATCAGCTAAGATCCTTATCGCCGCTACATGATTAAATAAACACTGGTGATATCTTGTCTATCATTACGTGAGTCCCGTCCCTTCATCGCCCTCTGCAACACACCTAACCTAACCTAACCTAACAATGCCTATAAGCAGAGCAAAGGAGCGGGGAGCAGACTGCATAATAGGAGAGCATTCAGGAGTAAGCACATGCACCTCCAAAATCCCTCCCACCCCTCCACACCTCTTCCTCCCCCTCCCTAAGCACACCTCCAAAATCCCTCCCACCCCTCCACACCTCTTCCTCTCCCTTCCCCCCTTCCCTAAGCACACCTCCAAAATCCCCCCCACCCCTCCACACCTCTTCCTCCCCCTCCCTAAGCACACCTCCAAAATCCCCCCCACCCCTCCACACCTCTTCCTCCCCCTCCCTAAGCACACCTCCAAAATCCCCCCCACCCCTCCACACCTCTTCTCTCCCTTTCCTTAACTACATTTCCTTGCTCAGGTTCTAACACAACTAATTTGCCATGCCTGTTATCCTGCTTAACCCGCTGTTTTTTTTACACCTAAGTCGACGAGCAGCCACGATACCTGTAAATAAAAGTTAGGTTTGTGTGGGCGGCTCGACGACGTGTTTTTTTGTGGGTGGGTCAGAAAGGGTGATATGCAAATACACTTCTCTCTCTCTCTCTCTTCCCGGCGCGGCACAGGCAAAACGGACCTCCTATTGTGTTGTCTTTTCCATGAATTTCAAATAAAAGCAGCAACATAGTCTCTTGGTCTTCAAAGGTTGTTTTAGGTCAGTTTTCCACTTGACTTTCCCACCCACACAATTTTTTTTTTCTCTCTCTCTCTCTCTCTCTCTCAGCAACATCGCATCTTGGGCTTCAAAGGTTGTTTTAGGTCAGTTTTCCCCTTGCCTTTCCCACCCCCACCCCCCCCTCCCTCTCTCTCTCTCTCTCTCGGCTAAGGTGGCTTCGTTATTCACTTTCTTTTCCCAGGGAGTCGCTGGGTGCGCGGGAATGGCAAAGGGTCAGAGTGCCTGTTAAGACGATGGCCCCGTGGGACTTTTATTTTTACCTTTTTACACGTGAAAGAATCCGCCGACGCCCATTGAGGCTGCACGGGAGCGAAGGAAGGAAGGAAGGAAGGAAGGAAAGAAAAAAGAAGAAAGAAAGAAAGAAAGAAAGAAAGAAAGAAAGAAAGAAAGAAAGAAAGAAAGAAAGGAAGGAAGGAAGGAAGGAAGGAAGGAAGGAAGGAAGGAAGGAAGGAAGGAAGGAAGGAAGGAAGGAGGAAGAAGAAGGAAGAAGGAGGAACAGGAAAGGAAGAGGAGGACATTGAAGGAGGCTGCAAGGGGAGGGGAAGGAAAGGGTAGAGGTAAGACGAAGGAATGAAGGAAGAATGGAGATAAAGGGAAGGACGAAGGAAGGAAGGAAGGAAGAGAAGGAAGAAGGAAGGAAGAGAGGAAGGAAGGAAGGAAAAGGAATATAGCTTAGTACAACATAACTTGCCTGATCATGAACTGTTTTGGGCAACGTCACTAAGTCCGCAAAAGTGTTATATCTTAAAGCACATACAAACGCACATTTCAATATTTCAACATTCGCACAAGCACATTTCAACAACATTTCAATATTCACACAAGCACATTTCCAGCGCCATTCACTCATTAATCTTTTCGTCCACACTGTTTTCGTCAAGATTAATAGAACATACTATCAATACATACATATTAAAGAGTCTATAGACCTTGGTTTTTGTGACTGCATAATTCCTATACACGTGTTGTTCTGTATTCACCATAAAACTACCGCAAGCAAAATCCCTTCCTACTACTTACCTATCCACTGAAATAGAGAAAATAAGTCAAGGAGAAACAGACAGAGAAAAATAAGATAAGAAAAGAGAAAATATAAAGAAGAAAATAAGTCAAGGAAAAATAGCAAAACAGAAAAAGCAACAACAACACCAAAGGGCTTCATCATTGCAAGGACTCGGTGTTGCTTGGTGTTGCGAGTGAATGAAAGGCCTCACAAAATACCCCTCGGCCGAGTGGTAACAAAGGCAGGACGAGGAAGGTTAAGCCCACTCGTGTGAAGGAAGCCGTAACCTTGATGTTATTGTTCGGACACTGGGGCGGACCGAGCACACGGGGGGCGTCTGGGGGGGCAGGGGAGAGCGAAGGGGGCTCGCTAGGGGGGCAGGGGGTCAGGTACTGTACTGCTGAAGAGGGCGGAGGGAAAGGAAAGGTGAGAAGGAGGAGGAGAGGCAAAAGGCAAAGACGGAGGGATAGAGTACGAAGGGAGGAGGTCAGGGAAGGAAGACAAACAAGGGAGGAAAGGAAGGAGAATGGATTAAGGAAGGGGAAGAAATGGTCAGGCGGTTGATGCGGAGAGAAGCGAGGTGGGACTGGAGGAAGAGGACAAAGAAAGCAAAGAAAGAAAAGATTAGTTGAGAAAGAACGAACGAATGAGAGGTCAAGATAAAACAATGTGGGGAAAAAACACGAACGGTAGCTACTGGAGAAAAAAAAATCAATTCAATCGCTTTCCTCTTTAAAAAAAAAATGGAGGAAACCAGACGAAACATAATATAATAATAGCAAAACTAAAACACCACCACCGTTTCTCTTATTATATAAAAGAAAAGGAACTTACATGGGACATAAGATTCCTTCCTCTCCCCCCCACCCAAAAAAAAAGAAATAATAAATCACACACACAAACCTCAAACACCTATCAATAATAATGATAATAATAATAATAATAATTAATAATAATTAATAATAATATTCCAGACGTAGATGAAAATAATATCAACATACACCCCCTCCAAAAAAAGAAAAAATAAGCGTAATAGCCATTTGACAAATTCATTCCTCGGCGTCTCTCTCTCTCTCTCTCTCCTCTCTCTCTCTCTTCCAATCGTCAAGGCAAAGGAGGGATCGAGGCGGCGGCGGACAAAGTAGCGAGGCGAGGCGGAAAAAAGTATATTGTTGTGGTTTTAGTGGAGTCAAGAGTGTACGAAGGCGGCCATTAGGGGGTGGAGGGAGTAAAGAAGGGAGTGGAGGGAGTAAGGGAGTGGAGGGGGTAAGGAAGGGAGTGGAGGGAGTAAGGAAGGGAGTGGAGGGGGTAAGGAAGGGAGTGGAGGGAGTAAGGAAGGGAGTGGAGGGAGTAGAGAAGGGAGTGGAGGGAGTAAGGAAGGGAGATCAGCGTGATATATAGAAAGCTTCCGTGTTACGAATTTCTGGAGGCGTAGCACGAAGGAAAAGGAGTGTTTGGGGAGATAAGAAAAGAGGCAGAGTTTCACGGTGATGGGGAGAAGAGAGAGAGAGAGAGAGAGAGAGAGAGGAGAGAGAGAGAGAGAGGAGAGAGAGAGAGAGAGGAGAGAGAGAGATTCAGATTCAATACTTTTATTCACAATTGAAGTACATTTGTGAAAAAGACTGTTTCAGGAGACCAGTCTTATCTCGGTATACATAGGATTAGTTGTTGATAAAATAAGGAGAGAGAGAGAGAGAGAGAGAGACGATGGGTGAAAGTCAGCATTTGTGAAGCCAAGGTAAATATAGCTTCACCCTCATACACCTTTCCTGCCACACTCAGCATACTACCACTATGACTAGCACAATCAACTTGTATTAATGTATTTACCTTGGCCATCCAGTGGACTATTTCTGCAAGTTGCTTCATCTTGTCCATCCTGCAGCACCTTTGGGTGGGAAGCAGCCCCAATGAGGCTTGTGGGCTCCATGCAGGCTGAAATAAGCATGAAACAATTACTTATAATTAATGCAATGTGGGAAACCAGACTAATGAAGGAGAAAATAATTATGATATTCATCTAACAAGAGAAGGGAGTTTAGTGGACAGTTTTATACAAACTGTAAGGGAAAAGTTGAAGTGCCTTTTTTTGGTATGAATATTGATTACACATCCAGTAATTTTAATATTTATCTACACACCAGGCCGACATCCCCCAGTAGGAGGGTAGACACGTCTCTAACAGCAAACACCTGAGCTGCACATCCTCTCTCTTCACCTTCACCCTCATACACCTTTCCTACCACACTCAGCAGAAAAGTTTGAAAGGAAATAACGAACCACGCATCCCTAACCCCCTAAGATACAGCGTACAACAAATGGTATTTACCTTCAATGTTTTGGAGATGAAGAGTTGGCACTGCTCCAGGCTTGAATCTTTTCTGGCTTGGTGGCACTGCTAAACCCAGCAATTCATATTTTAAATTACGTTCATAGGCAGTAGATTCAAAATGGCGACTGCAAATGCAACCAGATATACGTTTCTTTGTAGCACCACTGATTTCAATCCATTTTGCTCTTAGTTCTTCATCAGCTGGGAGATGATGAAAGGTTTGCTTAGTTCCTTTCCAATGGATAGATTTGCACCCACGAACAATACAAACAGCAGGCATATTTGCAAAACAAAACTTGAAGCAGCAACAAAAGATGTATAGAGTGCACGCCACCCGTCAAGGTCGCCGACGGCGGACTGACTGAAGCTTGAAAAAATTCAAACCCTGTTGCGCGATATTCATTGACGTCAAGTGTAGGGTTGCCAGGTGTCTCCTCGCTCTTAAACAGGCCAAACATTGGGCTAAAAAGGCCAAACCCATATTTTGCCAATATCACTGCAATCAATCAATACAATTTGAAGATTTTCAATATATACAATTTTCAATGGAAGACCGGTTTTGTAACCAACGTCTCTTCGTAATTAGGCACTCCAGACGTGTCTGGGACGAAGTTTTCCCTTACTATAAAGCATTACTGTATAGTTTATGTATGCTAGTTTCACTATTATTTTGGAGGAAAATACAAAACAGTTCAAATGTAATACATTACAGATTTCTCGTAACGACTTAAAGCCAATGCCTTGATAAAAATTAAAGGAATGACAGTAACGGGGTCGACTAATACACGTCCTGGACAAGAACGAATGACTAACGCGGCCGTCTGCTCTCTCTCTCTCTCTCTCTCTCTCTCTCTCTCTCTCTCTCTCTCTCTCTCTCTCTCTCTCTCTCTCTCTCTCTCTCTCTCTCTCTTATTTTAACCAATTTGCACAACTTGAACAATTATAATTGTTCATATATATATAATATATTATATATATATATAATATATATTATATATATATATATATATATATATATATAATATATATATTATATATATATATATATATATATATAATATTTCTATTTGGTACATATGAAGCTTCAGGGTGACAGAGACTCGTCATACTTGGGTGTTTATGCACGTTCGCAAGGATGGCATCATCAGGTGGGCTGTCGGAAAATTCCTTAGTGGATTTTCTAGTTTGGTAGTACCTGTGACGATCTTGTAGCTATACCTGCCCTCTACTGGCTGCTGGAAGATCTTAATGTGATTTTTATTTGGCTACATCTTGCAATTTCAGGCTGACAGACGACACCGTCTACTGGTTGTTCATGCGCAACGTTTCGCCAAGGCCTAAGATGTACCAAATAAGAAAATCAATTCAGAATCTTCCCAGCCACCCAGTAGGGCAGTAGCTACAAAGACGTCCATTACTACCAACTAAAAATCCCACTAAGAATTTTCCCATCAGCCCAGCCTGATGATGCCAAGTGCCTGGCGAACGTGCGCATAAACCACCCCAAGTATGACGAGTCTCTGTCACCCTGAAACTTCAAGATGTACCAAATAAGAATTCATTAATTCCAGCAGCCCAGGGAGGGCGGTATAGCACAAAGATCGTAAACTGACTACCAACTAGAAAAAACAAAAATTCAGACATATATATATCTCATAACTAGCCGCAAAGCCCGCCCTCCGGCGAACTTTTGGCTAGTCCTGCGGAGGGCTATTGGTGGCTTCGGCCCACCGGGGTGGGCCTTGGACCACAAACATGGACCCCAGAAGCCCCTTCTACTTTCCTGAAATCATGGATGTAGAAATGTATGTATTCCCCCACCATTCACTCACCATTCATTATATACCCCAACATTCACTCACCCATAGCCATCACACCCCAAACCATTCACTCACCCATTCCATCACACATAACCATTCACAGCCATACCCATCCACACACCATTCCTCAGCCATCACCCCTCACCCCCACCATCACTCACCCATCACACCCACACCCCCCATCACCCACCCATTCACTCACCCATTACATCACCCTACATCAAGGCTTCCTCAATTCTCGCAACCCACTTTTGTTTTCACAATTCTCGCTAATAGGCTGCTAAAAAAAAAAAAAAAAAGGGATCGGATCATCTCATAAGTGGGCTTATGACCTTCCCCTGGTCAACCTGATTCCAAAAATGTGCCATATGAGGTGTTTGCGCCACGGGGGGCGGAACCTATACCACAGACAGACAGACAGACAGACAGACAGACAGACAGACACGCTTTCGCTTATATATATATATATATATATATATATATATTTATTTTACAAATTACATGCATCACAAAAAGGCCCCCATAAGGCCAAATTGAGGTTGGCTTCAAGGATAATAAAAGTGGAGGCCAACCTTCTCTCAAAAAGGCCAGATTGGCCTGTCAAGGCCAAACCTGGCAACCCTGGTTCACCGTCACGTCACGCAGGGATGCGCACAACGGACTGATTTTGCCACGACGCCCCCCAACGTGAAACCACCTTGCATTTTTTTTACCTTGTGTGAAGCTATATAAGGAATGGAAAGCGATTAATCAGTTTGAGAGAGAGAGAGAGAGAGAGAGAGAGAGAGAGAGAGAGAGAGAGAGAGAGAGAGAGAGAGAGAGAGAGAGAGAGAGAGAGAGAGAGAGAGAGAGAGAGAGACCTAAAATAAAACCACACTTTTTTGCTTGTGTATATTTTTCACCAAATGTAAGAGAGAAAATGAAGTCTTGAGGAAAATTACGCAGCAAAATAATCCTCGTTTTGGAAGAAAGAAAGGAAAGCGAAGACGCCGGCGAGTCATGAAGGTGAAGCGAAAGGGCGAAGAGCAAATCGGTGAGTAAGGAAAAAAAAATAAAAGGAGAGAAGAGATAAAGCCGAAAGAAGACAGTGAATGAAACGAGAAAAGATAGAACAAATATGAGAGAGAGAGGAAGAGAGAGAGAGAGAAGAGAGAGAGAGAGAGAGAAGAGAGAGAGCAAATGAGATTCTGAGGAGAGCATCGGATCGAGCTGGCGAAAAAGAGTAAAGAAATTGTAAGATGCCGGGAAAGAGGAGGAGGAGGAAGGGCAAGAAAAAGAAGAGGAAGAAGATAAGTTGAATGAAAATAAGGAGCAACTGCCATAAAAAAGGGGAAAGCAGAAAAAAAGACGCAGTAAAGAACACTAAATGAAATGAAAACAAAAGTAATAGGCATAAACATGAAAAAAATAAGAGATTACCAGATCAAGAAAAGAACAAAACACTTTATGAAACCTGTCAATTATAATTATCTTCCATTTCACTCAGTCACTCCAAGTTACTTCACTCCACATCACAAAATAACTTCCCCTAACGATATTAATTACCACGCAGTCAGTCTTTCCTTGTATTAAGCTAGAGAGAGAGAGAGAGAGAGAGAGAGAGAGAGAGAGAGAGAGAGAGAGAGAGAGAGAGAGAGAGAGAGAGAGAGAGAGAGAGAGAGAAAACAAACACCCAACATAATCGAGATACAAAAACAAACACCCCAACATAATCCAACCTTGCACTATTCCCTCCCTCCCTCCCTCAATCCTTCCTTCCTTCCTTCCTTCCCGCGACGCACCAATTATAACTCAGATGCCTCACTTGTCCGGGGTGTAATTGGCTCTTACGACTAGTTCCTAACTGGTCCTATGACGCCCAAGTTTTAAAGGGCCTGTAGAGCGTCGTCTCCTTGATTTGCATGGAAGACGTCGAGATGGCCTGTGTGTGTGTGTGTGTGTGTGTGTGTGTGTGTGGTGTGTGTGGTGTGGTTGTGTGTGTGTGTGTGTGTGTGGTGTGTGTGTGTGTGTGGTGTGTGTGTGTGTGTGTGTGTGTGTGTGTGTGTGTGTGTGTGTGTGTGTGTGTGTGTGTGTGTGTGTGTGTGTGTGTGTTGTGTGTGTGTGTGTGTGTGTGTGTGTGTGTGTGTGTGTTGTGTGTGTGTGTGTGTGTGTGTGTGTGTGTGTGTGTGTGTGTGTGTGTGTGTGGTGTGTGTGTGTGTGTGTGTGTGTGTGTGTGTGTGTGTGTGTGTGTGTGTGTGTGTGTGTGTGTGTGTGTGTGTGTGTGTGTGTGTGTGTGTGTGTGTGTGTGTGTGTGTGTGTGTGTGTGTGTGTGTGTGTGTGTGTGTGTGTGTGTGTGGTGTGTGTGTGTGTGTGTGTGTGTGTGTGTGTGTGTGTGTGTGTGTGTGTGTGTGTGTGTGTGTGTGTGTGTGTGTGTGTGTGTGTGTGTGTGTGTGTGTGTGTGTGTGTGTGTGTGTGGGGTGTGTGTGTGTGTGTGTGTGTGTGTGTGTGGTGTGTGTGTGTGTGTGTGTGTGTGAATTATTTAGAAAGGAAGGGATTAAGGGATAGATAGATGGATGGATGGATGGAGAGAAGGCAAGGAGGAAGGGAAGGAAAGGAGGGAGGGATGAATGAATGGAGTAAATGAGGAAATTGGGATGAGAGGAAAGGAGGAAGGATTGAAGGGAGGGAACATACAGAAGAAC